>JAAIXJ010000064.1:438140-628923 GCA_013403705.1 Heliconius hermathena
GGGGTTGCCGTGGAGCGTACGTCTCGTTTGCCCTGTCTATTGCGCGGTACAGTGCCCTCCCCAGAATTCGAAGGGCGGCCTGAGTTTTGAGACTCAGGGAGGGATTCTCCAGCACCGGAGGAGCTGGTACCCTCCTGGGGTAGTTTGTCTTTAAGTGCCGCTATCATATTCCAGGGAGGGGTGGGGGTTGGGCTCCGGAGCCCGGCATTACCTAATGCGAAACGCAGTGGCATAAAGCCACTACTTAACGCCGGTTTTAAATGCCGGGGATAATGATCTGGTCGAGTCTGCCAAGCGTGTTGTCATTGCTGGCGACGTGACTCTACCACACGTACTTTAGTCGCCTCTTACGACGCCACCAGTACCAGGCCAGGCCGGGATCACACGGCACAGTTATTATAGTTTTGAAGCAATAAAAAATTATATATCTACTCTACTGTGTTTTTAAATCTGAAATTATTTTGACCATTTTAAAGGGCATCAAGTCCTAAGCTGCACCAGGCAGCAAATATCCTAGCTACGCCACTGCTTCACGCCGCATATCAGGATAAGCGGAAGGATAAACGGAAGTTAAGAGTTCCGACTTTCCGCCGAATTTTCCAGACATTTCGTATTGAAAAATGAAAATAATTCATTTCCTCCACCTCGAGTGGAAATATAACTCACAACCGTCGCGTTTATAGTCACGAGCTGTACCACGCGCTGTGTATATGCCTATCTACAAAAACATTTTATATATGTTTTTGTGACTCCAACACATTTATGAAACAAAATGTGTACATAACTTACATTTAAAACAATTGAGTAAACATTCAAATAATAGGTTTATATAGAATTTTTTGATAAGGATTTATTTATAAAATTTCTGGCTTTCTGACATAGTAAAAACAAAAGTTGTATTAACATTCATATAAGAATTCTGGGGGCAGACAGACGGGCAGCAAAGTGGTCCTATAAGTTATTCTGTTTTCTTAATTAGGAAACAGAATAACTTATAGGACTAGTTACTAGGAATTAGTTTATTTTTTCCCAGCATAGCAAAATAGGCAGAAAGAACATGATTCCATGACACTCTATATCCTTATACATTGGATTAGAATAATCAGCTTTCCCTCCATTTAAGAAGTAACCCACAACTGTTGCATTTTCTATGAGCGACTGTCCCACTGCACTGCAATAATTTTAGAGTATAATAATTTAATAGAAAAAATTTGGGTATCTATTTATTACCATCAAATCAGGATATTATAATGGAATCCCATGGAAGCCGAGAGAAACTAACTTTATAGGTATATTTGCTTCCCGTAACCATCATATGATGACATTATTGAACTGATAATGATAATACAATGCCCAATTTCTTTCAGACATCTCTTTCTCTACCGCATTTATTTAAGTCGTGTATTTATATATTTTTTTAGTTTCAAACTCTCGAGAATCTAGTGTTAAGACACTCTGTTTCCATTCTCCACTTTCTGAAGAATTGTGGAGGCATTATGTGTTAAGTGATGGAACTCAACATCGCTCTTTACACTAAAACTATAATGTACTAAATAACAATGTAGCTTTTACTTGGAGCACTGAGGAAGATGTTACAATTTATAGTAATAACTATAATTTTTTATTGTGTGATAATTTTATTTTCATTTAATGTTATTAATCTTTATGATTTGGGTATTGTTTATGTTTATTATATTATATTTATATAAAAGTTTGAAAACATAGAAATTACTATTAACCAGCACCAATATTGACTTTTAAATTTTCCAAAAAAGTATGGTTACTTGTTTTAAGTCAAGTAAACTAGGAAAAGAAATAAAAAGAAGCTTAAAAGTACTTGAATATTGGATAAGAAATTGACAGATAATAATGTGGTGCATTGGTAACAGCATCTGTAAGCGCAGTGGTTATGGGTCTGATTTGTTTGGGGGAATTAAATATTTTTATTTTACTGCTCTCATACACAAAATATACCATTAAGAGCTGTCTTTCAACATTCAGTATCTTTAATTCATGTGGAAATCAAAAATGAACTGTTTTAACACAAAAGTTTTCTCTACTTATCCAGCTGTAATATGGAAGATTTAAAAAACATTATAAAGTCTTGACAATCAACAAAAAATTTAAGCCATTTGTTAAAACAACTGATTTTAAAATAAAATTTTAAATATAATATAGTGCATATTATCTAGACTTGTAAGGAATCTTACAGTTTAACCAAGATATTATTTTGCAACTTAACCTTATATCAAGTAGGTTAGTGTTAATAAAATTATTAAATTACCGGCTAATGAGCTTTATTGCGGAATCAGGTCATAAAGCAACATTTACTCAATAAACAACTTTTATTAACTTTTCAAATACGCAAAATACATTTCACTGAAGATTTATGGTATTTTTGAACCGAAAACCAGTCCAGTTCGTATCAGGCTAAACTTTTATTTAGTAAAGAAACAAATATATCATCGAGATAACGATGAAAACAAGTCTACCTACAATTATTTATATATAGGACGGTTGGCGGCATATAACGATTTTGTTTCACTCCAATACACAAATGTTCAAGTATAAGTAACTGTTAGCTTCCTTTATTATTACAAAATGATGTAGTTACTCACTTTTTATTCTTCAGTTTAAATAGATTGGATTCAATGAGAGATTAAATTCACCGTTTTATATAAAATATGGAAATTCACTTAAATAATAAGCACTTAAATGCTGTTAACACTTATTTATATGTTTTTTGAACAACAATAAACAAAAAAACAAGATTATATGTAGCTTATATCTTACATACACTAGCAGTCTAACAAGGAAAATAATATTTGTGTCAGATGTTTTAATAGGAATGTCAAAGTGACTTTTTAAAATGTTGCCATTAAATGTTGATGAATTTGTCAATTTAATGGTTAAGTATTTAGTTTTTACGAGTAGGCGATACTGATAGGCATATAAGTTATTATGTTCTGAGTTTTCTCATTTTACCTACTTTAGAACCATTTCCTAATTTAGAATTCAATTCATAGTCAAGACATATTCAAATATTATATTAGAACAAAATCAAAGACAAGGAACGATATTGCGATACTTATGTATATTAAAAGATTTTAGTATCAAAATACTATCATTTTTTGCTCATTATGAATTATACCTATATTACAGTTAAAAGAATTCAAAATATTAAAACACGCATAGTTTTCTACTGAAATAATATTTGCTTATAATTTTTTCATTACAAAATTATTCATATTTTTTATATGTTTTTTTCGTGTGTAATATTAATTATTTATAATAATTTGAGTTAAGTAAAATATTGTTACGTAGGTAACTGATTTCTAGATAATTTATTTTAAGGATCAGATTTTACATAGAATTGTTTGTCTTAAATATATATATTAAAATCTAAAATCATCCATACACACAGCAGGGTAGGCAGAGAGAATCTAGTATTAAGACACTCCGTTTCCCACTTTCCGCCGAATTCTGAAGACAATGCGTGTTGAGTGGCGCAACTCAACGCAGCGTTTCGCCCCAAAATCAAAAGCGAAATTATTCAAATATACATTTAAATAAATATATAATTTCATCCAGTAGAAATCGACCCCACAATCAGTTACGATTACAGTCACAGATTGTGCTCCTGCGCCACGATTGGTCTGTACAAAAATACTATCCAATTTTATAATAGCTGACAACATAAAAAATTCAACTTTATTAAAAACGTTTTGTTAAATACGCACTACATTTCACTGATACTTTTTATTTTAATAATTATCAAATTGAATAGCTGATATCTTAAAAAGTATAAGATAATTAATTTACTTAAAATAAATTAAATTTCAATAATTTCATTACTTAAAAGAAAATTATAAATTATTATTTATGCTGTATGAATATGATGTGATATTTAATAAATTGAAATGAATTAAAAAAGTAAAACGTGACAATTTTAATAATTTGTGTGTGTAGTTTCAACCGTTTTAATATCGTAAAAGTATTTTTAAGAAGAGCTTAATAAAAATCAGGTAGATTTCTAATGTTTATATATAATATTACCCACACAAAAATCAGGTTCTTCAATAAGTTTAAAAAACTGAAGGAAAAGTTTATAACGACGATAATAGTGTGTGACAAAAACGCTAATTGATTTTAAATTGAACTATATGTAAGTTATTTGCTTTATTTTTCTTTAATATTTAGTTTTATTGCTATATATAATGTTGTAAGAAATGAAGAAATAAAATATATCAATCTCCTACGAGATAGCGCCATCTATCATCAACAAGCCGCCACTAAGCGCCGCGATAAGAACCCATCTAACCGAGATCTGATGACCTACTTGCCTCGACCAGTAAAAATAGCTGTCGACAATAGCTCAAACACTATTTTTAGTGCGTATCACTAAAATATAAAACACACAACCTTATCTAATAAATTCTAAATAACACCTTCAGTCGAGATCGAGCAGCGTCAGTTTCGACGCGAGGTGCCGCGCAACGCGTGACAGACCTACCTATAATACACTCAAAATCGATATCCTAACAGCCAGTACACGCCGAGTCGAGTAAATTAGTGCCCGTTTAGTTGTCGCTAGAGTTTTTTTAGTGTAGTAAACAAGGGAACATGTTAAATTAGAAACTGAAACATGGAAGCTAGTGTAAAACGTTATATACGTAGCGAGTCTGCGAGCTGTGCACACATGGTCGAGGAGAACGCGGCGAACAATAGAAAGAGTGCCGATCCACATGAGAAGCTGAAGGCACTGCTCAATTCTCCTGAAGATGAAACTGATGATACCCTCCCGCCGTCTGATGCTCCTAAATTCGGAACAGTTATACATAACAGAATTTTTGTTGGAGGATTCTCATTGACCACTACTGATGAGGACCTATGGAAATTCTTCTCGGGCTTCGCCACGGTGACTGCGGCGAGGGTCATCTATGACAGGGCAGGTGTCTCCAAGTGCTACGGCTTCGTAACCTTTGCGAGCCCTCGTGTCGCCAGATTGATTGTAAAACAGGTTAGTTCTTTGTTATAATTTATCATTTTCTGACTGAAAATTGTCTCATAGTCTTTGTCTATCTCGACATGTTAGATGAATTAATGGGTAGCTGTAAATTTTAAACGACATTGAACTTGATGAAATTAGTATTTGTTCAATTCAGATTGTTTCTGCCTAATCTAATTTCGTTATCTGTGATAAGTGCGCTCGTATCCATCCATACGCACAGTTTTCGTTAACTATCTTTGCTTTCGACGGCTACCTACAAACAAGGTTAAAGTTTTAATCATTATTTTGATTATTTTGCAAAAAAAAATATGTTTTTTATTATCAGCTTCACCTTGTATCCCGCACACAGCAGGGTAGGCAGAGGGAACCTAGTGTTAAGACATTTCGTTCTCCACTTTCCGCCGAGTTCTGAAGGCGTTGCGTGTAGAATGGCGGAACTCAATGCCGCGCTTTGCCTCGACACCAGAGCGAAGAAATGAAAATATAAATAAATATTTAATTTCTTCGAGTGGGGATCAAACCCACAACCTGCCGATTTTACAGTAGCACTGTGCCCCTACGCCACGACTGGCCTCATATACATAAAAAATATATGTCATTTTTTATATTTCCTGAGATATATAATATCATAATTTTAAAGCATTCTTTATCATAGGTAAGAAAGGCACTAAATTCTTGTTGACACTAATCTTCACTCCCCACCCACTGTGTGTTGGTAAAACCAATACCTCACTATAATAGATATATTCCTCCGACGAATTTTCTGTTTTTTTACACTGCACACACATCCCACATGTAAATGGGTAGGATGAAACGTACTGTTAAGACACTCCGTTCCCCATGCATCGTTGTCTTTGCATTTCCCTGCATTTCCCTAATTTTTTGGAGCATTTAATGTTGATTGACAGAACTCAACGCCACGTTTTTTATTGTTAACAGAGGTATGAAATGAAAATAATCCACTATTCCGAGTCCAAAATTAAATCCACAACCCCCGCAGTTACAGTCAGACGCTGTGCCGCTGCACGACGACTCTAAAATCATGATTTATCATAAAATTCTATATATAAATTAATTAAATTATAAAAGCATGTGCAACAATGGAACAAAAATAAACTTGAAACAATGACTGCACTTCTGCGTAGTGTAGTACAATTGTATCTACATGATTATTATTTTGTAGCTTCACGCTGCATCCCGCGCACAGCAGGGTAGGCAGAGCGAACCTGCAAACTTAGTGTTAAGACTCCATTCAAATTAAATCATTTCCGTTCCCCACTTTCCACCGAATTCTGCAGGCGTTGTTTTGAGTGGCAGAGCTAAACCCTGCATTAGTTAAAGAGTGATATTAGCTCCATCACCTAAAATGCAATCTTTAGCAGGGTAGGCAGAGGGAACCTAAAGTTCCATTCCCCACTCACGGCCCATTTTTTGAGACGTTGGGTGTTGAATGACGGAACTCAACCTCGCATTTTGTCTTTTTTGTTGTCAGATAGGGAGAGAGAGACGAAAACGAAAATAATTCATTTGTCCCAGTGGTAATGGAATCCACAACGGTCATGTTAATGTACACGGTGGCCTCAACTTCTTCTCCTCTTCTTCTTCTCTTTCCTTTCTTTAGGATTGGGTTCGAACTCTACAACTTTATGTTGACCTTAATTTATGTAAAATTCCGTTGTCTCCTGTTAGCCTGTTCCTCTTTGCTCCTTAACCGATCTAAACATATGCTAAATTTCAACTTGTAATATCCAATAGCTGCGTCAATGCGTTGTTAGAAAAGTCAATTAGTTACTGTCACGTAGATGTATCTTTGGATAATTGATTAAAAACATTTTTTTTTGTTCTTGGTTCAATGAAGTTTTGATATCAAGTTCTATTTGCCTGTCCTGCTATGTGAGAGATACATCGTTGAAAAAGTACAAAAACAAAGTTGAAAAAGTACAATGATTTACCAAAATTTATTCACCAGTCAGCATGCATATATACATATATTAAAGAAAGGCTGAACAATTCCAAATAATTTGAAAAATGATAAAAAATGGCTAACAGATTAGAAAATCTTATTCCATTACTGGAAAATGCTCCAAGTGGTGCTAAACAAAGACTTAAGTGGCGTCCACACTCCACACTCGCTTCGTCAGGTGCACTCCACTGCGTATTCAGTACTCAGTAGTATTTCCAACTCGAACGTTGCTAGTTTTAGAACCTTTTATAACTTTTAGACTTCAAAACTTGTATTTCGAGTCGAATTCATGAATAACAACTAAAACACTACTACTAGTATAACGTTTGACTATAAACGAGACGGTTAGGGGTACGATCCCTACTCTAGGAAAGGAATATTTTTATTTTATCGCTTTGGTAAGAAGAGAAGCGCAGCGTCGGTTACGCCATTCAATACGGGTGGGAAATGGAGTGTCTTAACACTAGGTTCCCAGGTTTCCTCTGTCTAATTTACTGTTTATAAGATACAGCGTGAGCTAAAAAAAACCAAAATAAAATAACACTTTTTAATTTTTCTTAGACGTGTTATGTAATTTTTAAGGTGGACTTTTAATATTCTTTGACATTTTTTTCGTAAAGGCTTAGATCATGTGATTCTCAACCACTGTGCCGCGGCACTTTTGTGTGCCGCCAAATTTCAAAAGAGTGCCGCCAAATTTTCCAAATATATAATAATGTTAATATTATTAAATTATATCATTTAAAAAGAAAAATATTTTTACATGAATATATTATATATTTAAATCCACAAAAAAAAAATATTCTATTATTTGCTTTGCAACGCGTTTTTTCTTAGTGCCAAATTTTGATGAATAATTAATCCCTTAATAAACGTTTAGTTATTATTGTAGTATATATTAGTTTATTTCGTATATTTAAAATTTTTGTCATAAACTATTTATGCAGTGTGTTGTAGTAGTAAATAATTTTTATCTTTTTCTTTGTGTGCCGCCAAATTTTGAAATCGTTAAATATGTGCTGCAACAAAAAAAAGGTTGAGAATCACTAGCTTAGATAAATGAAACTACGCTGTAGTCTATTTTTTAGATATCCGTCAGGTATCCGTCAATTGACAGACACAGCACAGCCGGTACGCGACGTAGAATGCTAAAATTTGGTATGTAGGGCCCATTTCCCGTAATCGATGTAACGTTTCATAGTCCATGTAAACAAAATTGTTTTCGTGAACTATGAAACGGTCTACAATTCGCGTGTACAATAGTAATAGTGTGACAGTGTATCAGTCACACTATTACTATTTCCATATACGCGACCTACTGAACAACGCAGATAAAGCCCACTTGTAAATTTTGAATTTCTACTTCAAACCCTTATAAAATCGTTATAAAATTATGATTAGATTTATTATTTTACTAAATTTGAGCCTAGCCATATCTTTTTATTGTTCATCAAATGGACCACGTGATCTCCTCCCACTCCATATTACCTTTCATTATGCTATAATAGATATTATGGTAAGCCTCCATCCCAACTTAATAAATAATGTTGCCGGTGACAAATTACTTGGCTGTCCACTTCCAGTTTACGCAGATGTTGTTTGTTTGATAGCGGTTTGGAACCGAAAGATATTTTATCTTGATCATTCTAGAAAATACATCCTAATTTTTAATACTGACTGTGTGATGAGTGATGACTACAATTAATAAAGGATTTTTTTTTGTTTTTTTTTTCCCGCAAAGCAGAAGACGGTTTGCGTTAAGGGACTCCGATTCCCATGTACCGTTTTCTTTTTATAACATTGTGTGGCGGAGCTAAGCTCCATGTTTTGTTAACCAGAGCCGAGAAATGAAATCAATTTAAATATAAACTCTCCCCGGAGTGACGATTGAAACTGCAACCATCGCGTTTACAGTGCATGAGAGATAGAGTGTCTTAACACTAGGTTCCCTATACCTGCGTGATACAGCGGGAAACAGAAAAAAACATCAAAATTTAGACCAAAATAAACAGAGCTAGTTAGGCACATTCAAATTGAATGCCGGTAAAAGACGCGCGTTTTCGACGAAACGTGAACCACTTGTGCAAAGAGCTCTCTGCTCGCTGCAAAAATTCTATTTCAAATATAAAATGTAGCTTCCTTTTTTATTTCTGATATAACGTTCGTCGCTCGACGCGTATTATTTTAATTAATGAACTACTTTAAAATAAACTTGTTTTTAAACTAGTTATGACGATTTTTTCACTTCAAACTGTATCCAGCTAATAGCACGGTAGACGAATACTAGTGTTAAGACACTCCTTTTCTTTAGCTTTTCGCTCAGTTTTCAAGATTTTGCATGTTGAGTGGACTCAACGCCGCGTTTTGCCTGGTTACCAGAACTAATAATTGAAAATAATACATTGTTTCGAGTGAAAATTGAACCCACAACTTATAACAATATGCTGCGTGTGCTCTTCTATCTCAAAAATGACGTTTCATCTGGACAATCTCTTTGTTATACTAATGCAAAGATAACAAATACTACAAAAGTGAGTTATGGAATAAAGCACCCGTCATATCCAGAACCATCAAATTTAAATACATAAGTGTTTTCGTCATTTGGCAGAACGAAGAAGAGAGGGAGGAGGGGTTCGGCGAAATATCTGCGTCTCTCCTAATTGTTTTATATGAAAACTTTCGGCTCCGTTCCGTCGGCTTTATGTGTAGTAGGACGTAATCAAATTGTAAAGGATCAATGTTCAGTGGGAGTTCCGTTACGATGAAATGTGAAAGAATAGCTGTTATTGTGAAATATCTTATCATATAGATCAAACTTTTATGAGATTAATTGATAGTTGTGAGTTTGAATACTACTTGAAGTAAAATGTACATTTAAAAGCTAATGCGGCACAGTGACACAGTCGAAGTCGCAAATTATAAATGCGAAGTTTCCAAATGGGAAGAGAATGGACGTCATGGAAGTATCTACTAGATACTTACCAGGAGGGTAGGCCTTGATTTTAGCTATCGAGGATAGTTATTATTTCATAGCTACAATCAAGGCCTTTTATTTTTTAGGTTTTCTTTTTTATTAGTAAAAATCATAGGCTCGGCACTAGATTATTCACCCGTCATCTCCAGAGTGGGCAACCTTCCGCCCTCCCCCTTTCCCCCTCCCCTCTGCCCCCCTGCTCCTCTGCATTACGCCCATGAGTAACTTATTATTATTCTTTATGACGGATATGTAATAAAGTGGTAAATGCGTGAACATAAAAATAAATAACCCGATTATGTACTTATATCTTTTATTATAATATGAAGAACTCTCATAGCATATATTTGCTAAATCCATAGTCCACATACACATATAACCGACCATAAAGCACAGTTATCATACTTTTTGGAAAAATCAAATTGTCGGTTTATAAAACGCTTTTTATAGGTCGACTTGTAACTATGTAATGAAATCTAGAAAACTGAATTATATTTCATATTGATCCTAAGTTATATGTCTAGTGTTTACTCAATCTTTTCCAAATTTCTTAAAATTAATGTATTAATCTATTGACGTCATGAATTATCTAAGTGAATAGAGATGGAGGATATCGATAGTCTCTCATGACGTTTTGTTTTAGACTTCACCATTTTTTATCTTTTTGTTTCAATTGTTTGTCTCTAGAATTCGGGGAAAAGTGGAAAACGGAATGTCTTAATACTAGGTTTTCCCTTTGCCGCCCTGCTGTATGCGGAATTAAGCGTGAAACTGATTTAATATTCATAATAAAAATAACTGTGTAATCCATGGCAGGGTAGACAGAGAAACCCTGGGAACCTATTGGTAAGATACGGTTCCCCACTTTGCGCCAAATTCTGGGGCCATAACTGTCGAGTGACGGCACTTGACGCCGTGGTTTGCCTCGATACCAGGAATAAAATGAAAATATTTAATATTTAATTTTCTCGATTCGGAGTAAACCCACAACCTGTAGCATTTACAGTTGCACGCTTATGCCCCCGCACCACAGCTGGCTTCTGTATAATAAATACATTTTCAATAATTTCAGATAGTAATAGGGTTTACGTTTGACATTCGGGTACAGAATGTATATTACAAAAGTATATACATTTAACTAATATTACTTAACTTGATAATAATTAAAATTTTTATATATTTCATACCTATCAATATCTAAGTATTCAAAATTTCATCCGAACCACTTTAATCGTTTGCGTGGTATATGCAGATATTTCAGAAATACATTTTTTCACCAACCATTGTACTTAAATGTGAAAGTTCAGGTATTCAGCCCGTGTTCATTATAATATTGCATATAAAGAGCTATAATGATTTAGACTAGAATATGAATTCATATAATAATTTACAAACGTTCCCTAAATTTTTTGGATAATTGGACGCTTACAAAAAAAATATTTTAAATAACAAAAACCTCAACTGCGTAAAAACTAAAAAGATAAAAACAAGCCTATAAGGTTTTTTGTTCGAAATTTTGTCAAAAGTAATACCGAATAACTGCCCCATTGAAATAATTTTATATTCGATACACACTTACAAGAACTAAAAAATCTGTGTAAAATAGAACAATTAGTAGCTGTGGGCGCTCATGTCAACCTTACAAGTCCCCTTGGGAAGATTAAATAAGATTTTTTTTGTGTTGTGTGGCGAAACTCAACGTTTTGTCTAAAACTATTTATTCTATTCTATTCTAACTTCACGCATTATCCCTAGCGAGGTAGTCAGAGACAACGGAGTGCCAAACGGTACGGTCTCTACATACCTGTTTCGCCTCGTCCACTGTCATGAACCTCTTCATACATGCCCTCCGGGGAGTCCTTATGGTTTTTACGTGACCCTCCAGTATCTTTGATACTGTGTTTTCAAAGGTCAACCGCGGTCTTCCCCTCTTATCGCTCACTTTTCCATCATAAATCTTTTTTGCCATTCTTTCATCACTCATTCGTTCGACGTGCCCAAACCAGCTGAGCACGTTCTTCTTCATTCTCACCATCCTCGCTAGTACTTGCCATTCCATGTANGCATCTCCACAGCATTCCTCTTTCTTTCATTCGTCTTCTGTAATACCCACGTTTCGCTGCCGTATAACAGAGTGGGTACTAAAACTGCATTGTGTACGGCCAAACGCGCGCTGTGCTGAAGTTTCGCCGTCTCATCAATGCAGCTAAGGCTCCGTTAATCTTGTTACTGGCACCAATACGCCTTTCCACATCCATCTCGTATCTTCCATCTCTACTGAACATACTTCCTAAGTATACCACTTTATTCACTTGTTCTAATATCTTACCATTCACCCTGATCTTGCATTCCGTCCTTTTTTCATCTCTTTCAAAAATCAGAACCTTTGTCTTATTCACATTGAGGCTTAGACCATTATATTCACACCCTTCTTTCAGAGTGGTGACCAATGCCTGCAACTCGCATTCTGATGATGCAATAAGCACTGCATCATCTGCGTACAGCAGGCAATTCACATTCAGGTCACCTACTTTCACTCCCATATCACTTTGTTTCACTCCTTGGAGACAGCTATCCAAATACAAATTGAACAACCAAGCTGACATGGCGCAACCTTGTTTAACACCCGATCGGATGTCAAACCAGGGCGACATGCTAGCTCCTACTCGCACGCAGGCTGAGGCTGAAAGTGATCTCTGTAAAGAAACTTTACAGCCTGCAGTAAGGGTCCGCTCACATTGTACCGGGGTAGTATCTCCCATAATTTCAACTCTGTCAAACGCCTTTTCCAAGTCCACAAAAGCACAGAAAACTTTTTGGTTAACGGCCAAAAATTTTTCCGTGATCATGCGGAGGGAAAAGATCTGCTCTATACACCCTCTTCCAGGTCTAAAGTCTCCTTGGGCCTCCCACAACAGCCTTTCAGATCTCTCTTGCATATTTCTATTTTTACTCTTTACAACTATTTCCCCAGATAAAAATGTAACCAATAATATATAATAACGTTTATAATCATTACCCAATACACAGTGTGTGCTTACAAGGACCCCTTAAATATTGCACTGGTCGCGAACTATTATAGTACCACGTGAATACAAGAAAGAATATAATATAACATTGTCGGCTTAGAGTTAGAAACCTGTTAAATCCGTTTTTCTCGTTATGTACTCCAATATATACTATTCAAAAACGTATAAAAAATACGAAATAGACTTTTACAATTTTTAATAATGCAGAAAAAAAAACAATTTTCGAAATTGTAAGATCCTTCTGATATAATATACGTCTACTCACCTGAGACTTGTCTCTCCTGAGAATGTGCTTAATAGGCTGTTTAGCAGGTTTACACTCTATGCCGGCGTTTTTTTATATGAACCCATCCAATAATAAATGATAACTGTCTTTTCTTTCATCTATTTTAAAGACATTATTTGATGACAGATAATTTTTGTGATAATTGCCGAAACTAAATATCGCATTTATCACATAATATTTGCCCCACCAAAGTTAAAAATGTGTTATATAAAAAGTTCGATAACAGCCTTATTATACTGATGTCTCCCTGTGCCTACCCTGCTGTGTGCGGGATACATGAAGAAGAAGAAAGCTGATTTATTTATTTTAAATATATATGTAACATTAACATAGACATTCTAAAGACGTGCCCTACATAATACTCCAAGTAACAAGTAACAGGTGCAAGCGGATCGGCAGGAGTAACCTAGTTTCAAACAATGTTTCAACGAACGTGCCGTAGAACGGAACGTCGCACAGTGACTGGAGCTGTGATGGTTGAAAAATTTTTCACATTAAAATTTACTTTTTGTCCTAAATAAGAGCGAAATGTTCGAGACCTCTCTTTTTTTATAAAATGTCAATGGAAAGGTTTTTCGCTAATGACTTTGAAACTTTTTAATTTAAAGATTTACGTCGTCTGTGACCTCTGAGAGGTAACTGTGTCAGGGCAAGAATTACACTGTAAAGATAAATTAAGATTGACATACATACTACTGTGACTATTTTTCTTTTATACTTCTTCACTTTCACGTTTCTATTTGGTGATGAACACTACTTTACTTGATTTTCCAACAATTTACATATTATACCTGATAGATCTCAATGCCTCATAGTGATAGAACTCTAATATGAACATTTTTGAATCTTTATATAATAGATTTATATATAGTAAATATTTATATAAGTCATCCGATGCTGAGTGACTGACAGACAACGCACAAACGAAAGTACTGGACTTCGAAAGGTTTAGTAAATAGGTACTGAGAGAGGATTCTTAAAATTCGTACGGGACGAGAAAAAAATAATTTTCAATTTTACGTGTTACGCAAACAAATTTCCGAGAGACAACTAGTCGAAATTAAAACCAGAGCCATCATGTTCAGTCTTTTTACCGTCCAAGTCAATTTGAATCAAATATAATATAATATTCATAGAGGCCATAGGTAGAGGTAGCACTTTCGGTAGGTTCCCTCTGTTTAACTTGTTATGCAGTGCATGAGGCTGCTTTAAAGAATGTGTAACAGAACAAATACTTAGAATTAAGGCTAGGTGATTTTTAAGGGTTATTTTTCTGTTTGGTTTAATCAAGTGCGACTTGATATAAAAAGCTGTGTATCAAACCTGCAATATTTCTCAGTTATTTGATAGCTACTGAATGTAAAAAGGTCAAGAAGCTGCACTTATTTTAAGCGCTTCTTACTCTGTACTGCTTTTCAACAAGCGATTATAGAGGAAATGCTCTAATTCATTCTCCAGTATCATAGGAGAGATGTTTAAGTTGTAAAATGTATACAACAAGACCCAAGGTCTGTTTGAAGTATTTCATGACAAAGTACGGGAAGATTAAAATAAAACTCAGTACATTTATCCTTTACTTTTACTGCAGAACTTGCACTTTGATCGTTTACGTTTTTGATAACTGATCGAACTTGAATTGAATTTTAGAATTAAAAGTTATATTCTGTGACTAGGATATAGATTGTGGGTTCGATTCCCACTCGGAGGAAAATATTTAATA
Source organism: Heliconius hermathena (assembly GCA_013403705.1). Taxonomy (NCBI): domain Eukaryota; kingdom Metazoa; phylum Arthropoda; class Insecta; order Lepidoptera; family Nymphalidae; genus Heliconius; species Heliconius hermathena. The sequence continues at coordinate 453,124 of JAAIXJ010000064.1, forward strand.
TTTTCATTACGTCGTTTTGGTAGCGATGCATAGTAAGACGCAATGCCTCCAGAGTTTGTGGGAAAATGGGGAACTGAATTATCTTATTGGGAATAGAGTGTCTAATCATTAGATTCCCAACCTGGGAATCTAGTGTCTCTCCTCTGTCTACCCTGCTATGTGCGAGATACAGCGTGAAAACTTTTTTGACGTCGCGCTTTTTTCACGTAGGTAACTTCGTGAAAATTCCGCCCTTTGCTACTAGAAAACAACGAAATCTTACTCTAAGTTTTCTTTGTCACAATAAAATATAGATGTGTGAAAACAAACAAATATACATATGTATTTGCATCTCTTTATTCATTCTTGAACCTAATTCGTCCTGAAAGCTCCGATAAAATTGTAGGTACGAATAATACATCTCAGCCAACGTAATGGAAGTGTCTCTTGACCGAATTTCTTTAAAGTTTTTTGGCTGAACGTCAACCTTTCGGTGGACATTTACCAAAGCTCCATACTGTAATACGTGTATTTTATTGACAATCTGTCGAGCAAATCGAAATGCTTAGAATAGAGATCGACATACATACATTTGTTGAAGGAAATGTTGAGTAATGTTTGGAAAACTACGATTTTATATAACGTTGGATCAAATTCTTAGTGTGCTTAACATCACTATTGATTTCTTTATTAAGGCAATTTATAACGCCACTTTTTCGTCAACATCGTATTTTTTCTAATTTTTAGTTTCTTGCGCATATATATACATTTAAAACTACTCCAGTTAACACCGGAAATGTCTCGAAAATTGGAATGAAAGTTGGGAACGAAGTGTCTAAACATTAGATTCCCTCTGCCTGCCATACTATGCCGTACTAAGCATAAAACTATCAAAAAAAGAGAAAAATGAAGAGTTAAAAGGAATATTTTCTATATATAAGCACATATCCAAATCATGTAGCAACGGTTCACAGAAAGGCATTTTTCAGTAACAAAATAAATAACAAACGAACATTAATTAAAATACCTTCACAAGCGTTCCGTCCACGCGTACATACAATCCTAACTGTTCCCTTTGAAGTTGAACGCCGTTGTGGCTCAGTTGTGATAACAATAATTATATATTATGGTTATTGGGCGTGTGAATAAAAGTTTCAGAAGCAGGAAATTAAAATATAAGCTCGCTAGGGTGGATGAATATATTATTTTCACAAAATATATATTTTGACATAAAGGGGTGAACGCCTGATAAAATTAGATACATTTAAATTTGTAATAGGCCAACAACATGTTTGCTTTTAAAAAATAATAGGCGTTGATAACTGTTTTATAAAAAACAAAAATAAAGTTATCTACTGAAATTTTAGGCCGGTCGTGGCGCAGCGGCACAAAGTGTGATTGTAAAACTGACTGGTTGTGGGTTCGATCCCCACTCGTGGAGATGAAATATTTACTTAAATTTATATTTCCATTTCTTCGCTCTGGTATCGAGCCAAAGCACGGCGTTGAGTTTTGCCACTCAACACGCAATGTCTCCAAAATTCGGCAGCAAGTGGGGAACGGAGTGTTTTAACATTAGGTTCCGTCTGCCTACCCTGCAGCGTGCGTGATAAAGCGTGAAGTTGATTTTTTTTTTACTGAAATTACATTAAAACCTATCATGTAGTCTTGAACAGCGTGTGACTGTAGATGCGATGTTTGTGGTTTCGATTCCCACTTGTGGGAACGCGTTATTTTCTCTTTTAGTCTTGAAAATTGGGCCTGTCCAGCTATGTACGGAATACAGCGTAATGCAAAACAATAAATACATGTATTACATAATATTAAGACACACAAGAAATATGTAATATTCGTATTGAAAATTTATATTTTAGAATTAATCAAGCCAAGAATTCTTAGTAATCGTGATAAAAATAGTTTTAAAAAAGATTTCATGTAGGTAGGTATATTAAAAGTCCTTAATAACGCACGCCCTTTGTACGAGTCAGATTGAAAAGACCTTTTGTCATATCTATATTACAAACGATACGTTAAGGGCACTTCGTAAGTTCACAATAAGTTCTCGAAAACTAATAATATTCATATTTATAGAATCTAATATATTTATATATGGAAAGTTGAGAATTTAAACAAAAAAAAATACTGCTTCTTCATTCTCTCTGTGATACGAATATAATAAATATATTTGTATCACAGAGAGAATGAAGAAGAAAGTGCTCAGATAGTTTGGGCACGTCAATCAATGATGAAAAAATAGCAGAAAAGATTTAAGAAACAAGATCATTGATAAGAGAGGCTGGGGGAGACCTCGGTTGACCTTTTAGATTACACTCTCAATGATACTGGAGGAAGGTCACGTGAAAATCATGAAGATCCCTCAGAGGGCATGTACGAAGAAGACAACAGTGGATGAGGTGAAAGATACCGTAGTGTTTGGCACTCCGTCATCACTAACGACCCGGCAAGGGATAAAACGTGAACTTAAAAAAATAAACAAAAAATATTTTTTTGCTTTGTTTTATGTTTGTTCTTTTTATCTGTTATCATGGTGATTATTTATTCTGTTCTCGACTTTAAGCTGTTCGAGTCGTTGCATTATGAGACCGTACTAGTACTGTTTGACTGTAAACGCCGATAGTGGTGACTTCGAGAAAATTATTATATTGAATTGTTTTATTTTACCCACTTTTTCGAACTAAGCGCGGTGTTGAGTTCCGCCATTCAATATGTAATATCTTAAAAATTAGAAGCCTGTCGTAGCGCACGTGACTGTAAAATCGACTGGTTGTGGGTTCAATCCCCACTCGAGAAAATGAAATATTTATTTGCATTTATCTTTCCTTCGTTTCTTCGCTCTGGTGTCGAGGCAAAGCGCGGCGTTGAGTTCCGTCACTCGACACGCAATGCCTCCAGAACTCGGCGGAATGTGGGGAACGGAGTGTCTTAACTCTAGGTACCCTGCTGTGTGCCGGATACAGCGTGAAGCTGATTTAAAAATTTAACTTAGCCTGGTTCACTCTGCCTGCCTGCTGTAACCATATACGAAAACACGTAAAGATGAAAAAGAAAAGAAGATAATTACAACTCTTGTTACTGTTTGTCTAATGAAACCATAAAATGACATGTTTACGTTTTAATTATATCACTTTGTCATTTGCAACTCAAAAAAAACTCCATGTACCATTCTAAAATTAAAATTAATTTCAAATAATTAAGGTAGGTTTGTAGTAATATGTTTATACAGCCCCTTTATATTTGAGCCAATGACTTTTAAACAATTTTTCTATGCATTCTGTAGATAACAAAATGTATGCGAGAAAAACCTTGGAAGTGAAAAAATGCTTAAAATCGAACATTAATTCAGTTATAACGTCCAAAGCACAGTAACATATATAAGTGTGCACGCTGTGCACACCACACAGCTGACTCCGTTCTCGTTAAGACACTTTCATCCGCCGCCTTTAACCAAATTCTGGAGGCATTATGTGTTGAGTGACGAAACTCAACACTTGTCTCGTTACGCGAGTGAAGAAATAAAAATATTAAAAATTATATTTCATTTACCCTAGTGGGAATCGAACCTATAACCGTCGCGCTTATCAGTCGCACGCTTGTACTCCTGCTTCACGACGGCCTTGAGTAATCTATTTGATAAGAGATAACTGAGTAACATGATAACGTGACAAGAGATTTTCCAATTTATTTATAAGTGTGATTATTTTTGATTTTACATTTTATAAAAATGTTTTAACAAATATAAGCGCCGGTATATGAATTAAGACGTATGTAGCTTGATGATGATATGAAAGTATGGCTTAGTGGTGAGAGTGCTTGGACGGTGATGCAAGAGGCGCAGGTTCATTATATCGCTATGTTTAAATTATTTTTTGAACTTCACGCTTTATCCCGTACATAGCAGGGTAGAGGTAGATGGGACCTTGGGACCTAGTGTTACCACACTACGATCCCCATTTGTCACTCAATTTTCGTGATATTGCTTGTTGAGTGGCGGATAAAAATAAATTATTCCGCGTCGCTTTTACAGTCATACACGGTGCCACTGCGCCATGAAGTCTTAACAGTGACTGTAACTAAACCAAGTATAGCCCCTATAATTGTTATCAAATCGTAAATAAAAATATAATGTTTTTAAAATGACTGCAAACAACAACATGATATGACGCTGATAACATGAATAAGTTGTAATTAACGTAGTTATAAGAATTTCGACGTAGTTTGATGATAGAGTATGGCAGCGGTCAGAGCGGTGGCAAGGTTGATAACAAATCTTTCTATTCAGTATTTGTTTATATTCAAGTACGAAAAAATACGATAACGATATAATTTCGATAGTCCAAATATATGACTGTTCTTATCAGTAGATATTGGTATGATTTTGATATATAAACAATCTATGTGTAGTCTACTTAGAGATTGTCGAAGCTGTCATGCCCCCCTATCGCGATAGATATCAGTTTCTGAATATAAGGAGAAAGTCGAAACAAAGTATCTTTAATACTTTTTAGAAAACGTATTAAAAAATTAACGTTGAGGGTTGAGGCCGGTCGTGGCGCAGCGGCACGAGGTGTGACTGCAAAATCGACTGGTTGTGGGTTCGATCCCCACTCGAGGAGATGAAATATTTACTTAAATTTATATTTCCATTTCTTCGCTCTGGTGTCGAGGTTAAGCGCGGCGTTGAGTTCTGCCACTCAACACGCAATGCCTCCAGAATTCGGCAGAAAGTGGGGAACGGAGTGTCTTAACACTAGGTTCCCTCTGCCTACCCTGCTGTGTGCGGGATACAGCGTGAAGCTAATTTAATTTAATTTTTAATTTTAACGTTGAGGGATTGAACGTGCACCTATCAGAAAGCTACGAAGTTTTTTCAATGGATACTTACTACTTACTTACGTTGTTAACATCTCTGCTTGGAATTTTTGTACTAATTTTCGCTACCCAAACATAATCTAATTATGATTTAAGCGACAGGTAGTTTTTCAGATGCGGATTCTAATTTTCTAAATAATTACTAAATAATTATTTTCTAAATAATTTCTAAATAATTCTAAATTTTACAAGTTTATTGAAACCGAATAACTCTTTAAAAATATTAACATTAAAGTGTCTTTTTACAAACTTATCTTTGCTTATCTCTCAAAAAAAAAAAAAAACAAGTGAAACCAATAACTAATATTTAGACTCCATTAATACGACGCGACGGTTGTATTATCAACGTGTGTTTATGCTGCTTCCAGTCATTTCCTGCATAACAAGGTAGACACAAGAAACCTAGTATAATACATGATCTGTCAAAACTATCAAGGTTTATGAGATACAGCCTGAAGACAAACGGACGGACGGACAGTCGAGTCTTAGTAGTAGGGTCCCGTTTTACTCTTTAAGTACAATGAAGAAACACATATATGTATATTACTATTAGAAACAACATAATATGAGCAATAAAGATATAACATCACGTTTCATTCTAATGTAGAGCACTCAATGCGAGGCACTGGAAGGTCAAAAATCATTTCAAAGACTTCACCCGTGACATTTTAGCTTTTACTGTTTTATGCATACATTTATTTATTTATTTTCGTACGTTTTAAAACAAAAATGTATTTAAAGAATAAAATTGAGTGGATGAGTGTTTATGCATTTGAAAGGTTTTCTATTGTAGTGCTGATAAAAAATGCTATATTTTTTTCTTATTTCTTCTTTTTAGCTTCACACTGTAGTCTGCACATGGCAATGGCACTGTAACTGGAAATCTGAGAACATTGTATAAAGATATTCCGTTCCCATTACAGCACTTCCATTCCTCACTTTCCACGCTGATTTTTTGAGGCAGTAAGTCGAAACTCAACGTCGCGCTTTGCCTCGTTACAAGTGTGAAAAAATTTAAATATTTAATATTTCATTCCCCCCGAGTGGGAAATGATAATATGAAATTAAAATATAATCTATATCTATACTTACAATAAAATTGTAAGGGTTCGGTGTCTGTACTTAACGAAGTACGACCCAAAACAATGATTTTTATCATTTTTGCCTGTTCGTTTCGTCTGTTCGTATGTTTGACTGTTCATTCTGTTATAAATTTGAAAAAAGAAAAACTTAAACTACTGTTAACCTATAACTATACATATAAAAACCATTAAAGGATTTGTCTTTGATATCAACATAACTGTGCTTTTTCAAGTGTATATTGTTATTTACAAATACGACACCGAAACACAATTAAACAATTTTAACATTTTTGTCTGTCTGTCCCTCTGTTTATCAGGGTTAACCTCCGGACCAGCTGAACCCATTATTATGGGACTGGTACTGATAGATAGAGGGGGTACCACACAAGCAACATAACGGCTATTTTGATAAAATTTTTGTTCGACATAGTTTCTAATTTCAAAATCAGTTATTTTATACTACTGTCATATTTATTTTAAATTTTTTTTTGTTTGATATTGTTTGTAAATTATTATTTGTATGATGATAAAAAATCCTAGAGATTACATGATTATAATATAGACCGAGATTTTAAGATTTAGGATTCCCTAATGTAAGTTGACACTCTTTCGAGTAGCCACTTAGTGCTTGAAATTTCTCAATGATCGATAGTGATTTGTGGAGCAATATATAATCTATGTTTTAACCCGAAATTTTTGCGAAATCGGAATTTATGTGGGAAAAACTACGTTTGCAGTGTACGCTCAGTTACGATTTACCTAGACAGATGTGAAATAACTAAACATTTTTTATATTAAATACGACAATCAAATCAATTCCCAAAACACTTAAATTGCGATTTATGTAATGCATAACCAAACTAAAATAATTAATCCATTTTTAGGGTTTTACGAGCCCAAAAAACTGAACCCTTATAGGATCACATTTTTTCCGTCTGTCAAATACACTTAAATAAACATTCATATATTACAAGCGGGCGTAGCCGCACGGGAGCCGCTAGTCGATAAAAAATAGTCGAATAAATCACCGCCGCCGAAAACGATGTTCGGACGTTAATTTACTTTTAACAACAACGTTATATTATTATGTACTATAAAATGTCACCCGCGAAGACAAAACATTTTTATGTAATAGATGTATCTATATGTAGAATGAATATCTGAATGTACTCAGGATTTGAAAAGCACTTATAGTTAGTTCTTTTTATTTAAATATTTTTTTACAATACAATATATTATGTATGTTTTTAAAATATTTTTCGAGATACATGACCTTTCACAATACTTGTAAATCCCACACAGCATTATATACTATTGAAGCTACAAAGCGTAGGCGTTGGAGGTGGGCTTCATTTAGAAATGCAAATCGTATAATAAAAAACAAGTTTTTGCGTCAATTCATATTTTTTCCAACACGAGAAGTTGTCGTTAACATAATTTTATAATATTTTAAAGTGCTGTGTGACTGAGACGTTATTTAGTGTTAAACTACATTTAAAGAGTGCGTAACTCTATCAAATTCATTACCATCACGTTTAAAGTTAGTTCTTCTGTTTGCATATTAAAATATGCAAACAGTTGAGGCCGTTGTGGTATGGTGGCAGTTGTGGTATGGTGGCAGTTGTGGTATGGCGGCAGTTGTGGGTCGATTCCTACTAAACTAACATTTTCATTTTCTCGCTCTGGTAACACCACTCCACCACTCAGTCAACACAGTTCCACCACTTAACACGCGATGCCACAAAATTCGGCGGAAATTCGGGAACAGAAGTGTCTTAATGGAAAAAGAGTATATTATTAACACTAGGTTTCCAGGTTCCTACCTACCTAACCTGCTATGTGCAGCGGTAATACAGTTAAACAATGACAGAACAGTAGATATTGAGACCAGAAAAACGGAAATACTGTTAAATAGAAAATACCTCGAGCAGGAATTGAACTTACAACCTATAAACTGCGCCACTAATGGCGACATCAATAATCCTTTCCAATAATGAACATTGAACATTAGCTCGTAGTTCCGCTGTAGATATTTTTGTTCCAACCATTGTATTGGTGCTTTTGTTTTAAAATAAAAATAAATATTATATTTTTTAGTACAAATCTCAAATATCGGATAAAAAAATATGCGGTTAAGCATATTTTTTTATCCGCATATGTAAATCAGGGTAGAAAAAGGGAATATAGTGTCAAGACACTCTGCTTCCCAAGTTTTAGACATCGTGTTCCGAATTGCGGAACTCAACGCTAAACTTTACTTTGTTTCTCAGAGCGGGGACATGAAAATATGTAATTGATTCCACTGAGCGGGATTTGAATTTCCAACCGTCGCGGATACAGTTATATATAGATATGTATCCACTTACCACCAATGTCCAATATACATTGACTATTAGTTAGCAGTTCTGCTATAGATAGTTTTAGCTCGAACTATTGTGCTGATGCCATTGTTTTAACAAAGAATAAGTCTAATATGTGTATGAATGTTGGCTGTGTACCAGTATTTTTAGGGTTCCATAGAAAAAAAATATATATAATATATTCTACACATAATGGCTCGAATTCTGTTGAGAGTTTGCAACGGTAGTCTCTTGTGTGACACTAGCTCTCAGGTTCCTTTTGCCGACGCTGTTATGTGGGGAATACATAGTGAAGCTAAAAAAATATAAAAATAGTAAAGCCATCATCGCGCAGTGACGCAGTGCCCGATTGTATCCGCAACGGTTGTGAATTCGAATCCCAGTCGGTGAAATTATTTATATATTTTTAGTTCCTCGCTCTGACAACAAGACAAGTTGCAGCGTTGAATTTCGCTATTTAGCACACAATGTCTCAAAAATTAGGCAGAAAATGGGAAATGGAGTAACTTACTAGGATGAGACCCTCTCTTAATAGGTTGGACGAAGGATACAACTAAAAAAGTACGTTCACGCGGAACCCTCCATACAAGTTTGTCGACTTATAAAATTGTACATAACCGTTTGATATTTTCTTTAAGTACAATACGTCTTCTCTTTCAAGAAATGATGCTCAGTTACAAAAGATAATAGTAAGATAACGCTATACGTGTGTACTTACTTGTACATACATTTATAAACTTTTACTTATAAATATTTATTTTTGACGCCATTATTTCGCAGAATTTTAAAAAGAGGAACTGTAGAGTTTCTTGCTGGCTCTTTCCAACTGCCTTCTGATCGTGGCTCTCTGTAGGACTGACGCTACTGACATTTCTATGTAACTTGACGATTCACTAGTGCTTGTAATCGCTTAATTGAATATAAAGGATTTTTTGATTTTGATTTGAGAGTCTGGTCGTAAACGAGATGGTTGTCGGTACCATTAAGTTTAATGATTATAATTACTTATGTAAGTTTCCCTCTCATCGTGCAAAGTATCAACTCTCCATTTTAAGTCAGAATTCAATACATTGCAAGACAACTACATAAATATTGAATTACCTTAAGTAGTTTCATGCTTTTTTCCCGTATAGCAGGCTAGACAAATGGACACATGGAACTTAGTGTTAAAACGTACATTTCGCCCAAATTTTCAATGAACATTGAGTGTTAACTCACCTTAGCGTTTTGTCTTTTTACCAAAGAAAAGAAATTAATGTAATTCATTCCTATCAGTGACTCCAAATCCGCAACACAAACGCTGTGCTGCTGCACTGCGAGCGTAGGCGAAGGAAACCTAGTACTAAGACACTCCACTCCCCATTAAGGCACTCTTTTCCTCACTTTCCACAAAATTCTTGGGGCAATGCGTGTTCAGTGGCGGAACTCAACATGGCACTTTGACTTGTCACCACAGCGAGAAAAGAAATAATAAAAATGTCTCATTCTCCTGAATGAGCATCGAACCCACAACTGCTGCGTTTACAGTCGCACGCTTATGAGCCAGCCACGACGGCCTCAATTAATAATCTTGAGTAGATATTATTCGTATACATAATACTAAAGCTTTCAAATTAGTGGCAACCACAAGTATGGCGATTAGGGTACGTTATTTAAACAATTTCCCACTATCATTATATCGTTAAGCTTAAAATTTAATAGTTCCGTGATTTACCCAACAAATTGAACACTCAGTTATAATATTGAAATTTCATTAGAACGTTGGTACTTTAGCCGGAGCTTCGTTGACTATTTATAGTATATTTAAGTAACTATTGCAGTTATAAACACACGTTCCAAATAAAAAAACCGGACGAGTGCGAGTCGGGCTCGTGCACCTAAGGTTCCGTCCAAAATTTGTCATAAAAAATGAACAAAATATGTACTGGAATATGAACACCAAGCCCTTTCATCTGATACCTCACTTGAACTACCGGCCTTAATACCAAATTTTGGCCCCTTTTTAAGGCTATTTTCTTAGAATTTAACCACAAATGTATACTTTTCTATACTAGTACTACCTATAGATTCTAGCTGCCAAATTTCATAACTCTAGGTACCCTATTAGTTTTGATACGCATTTTTTTGCGATACAAACGGCCATAAATTTTTTCAAGTAAATGTAGAAATATTAAGATTTTTTCAGGAATTTAAGGGACTTAGACCTGAGCACATTGGTTGATGGAATGGTTTGAATTACAACACGATATCTTCAAGCGTTCCTGAGATAAGGGCTCTTGATAGACTGACAGACTGTCTGTCTGTCAGTCTATCAAGACTGACGGACGGACGGACAACAAAGTGATTTTATAAGGGTTCCTTCTTTTATTCCTTAAGAGGTATGGAACCCTAAAAATACTGCAGCAAAATATATTGTACAATATAACATTATCATACATTATTTTAGTGGTTATTTTCTTTTTAGTTTAGAAAAACAGTTTAAATAAATTAAAATATTTATTTAAACTGTTTTTAATATTAATTTTATATCTATATTTTATATCTGCATTCTTCAAGAGTGCTATAGGCTATATAATATCACAGTGTAAGTCTTATTTAGCCTTAAATAACGAAATAACAATAATAAGGAGTGCCATGTAATTGCTTTAAGCGCGTGAGCTGCAAAAATATTTAATTATAGGTCAGTACGTTGTATGACAAAAATGATAAATTTTATTAGTTCTAAAAAAAAAAGTCCGCGACACCGTATTTGTATTCCACATTACATACACCATACACCATATTCTTATAAATAACAATATGGCATTTTTAAACATTTTTAAAGTGTTATTCCACACTTAGGAAAGAAAAATACTTATTTAGAAAACGTATAAAAATTTGAACGCAGCGGGACTCGAACCCGCGTCTCCTGGAACCGACCTGGTCGGTTTCCAGGAGGCGCGGGTTCGAGTCCCGCTGCGTTCAAATTTTTATACGTTTTCTAAATAAGTAACAATATGGCATTTTGTGACAAAAATTAATTTAAAATTGTAAGATGATATTTCATCGATTTTTATTTAACATGTATATTTAAAACTTATAGCGAAAATTATTTCATCACAAAGAAAATTTAATAAATATAATCTTCGGCTTTTATAGTATGTAATTTGGACGTATACTTTTCGAGAAAATGTAAAATTAAAATAATTCAGCGCTCTGTTTACGGCCGCTCGAGTCCCGCAGGGGACGCCCTTGCCGCCGATGACGTCCTATCACACAGCCACGTAGTATTCATGATTGAATGTATCTATTTGTTGACAAATGCAACATAATAAAAGTGTTTTTGGTGGTAGGTGGGAAAAGCTGCGAGTGGGCCGTTAGGAAATAATATATATAAATAGTGTTATTATCTTGTCTTATGATTATACAGAAAATTTATTTTAAGTATCTGATCTGCCCTGCCCTGTATATCCCGCAGATAAAAATAAATAAATAAATGATAATGAATTAATAAAAAAATAAGTAACAAATTCCCGTATAATAATAAATAATAAATTGAAGCATTATACAATATGATTAAAACATACGCGCTATTAATTTCAAATGCATTCGTGTATTTGCTTAACAGCATCGAATTATTTATTAAAATAGTAAGTATTTTTTATAAGAAGACTACCGGGCCCGTACGACTTTGTCGGTGTGAACTATATGAATATTTATATGAGTGCATTTAAAAATTGTAATTTAAGACTTTTTTATTTATGGACCGACTATAATCAAACAAACACTAAATGTTAACGGAAGCTTGTCAAAATTGAATAGTGAAAACTATATCTAAATCGGTTAAGCCGATTCTGAGATGACTGTTAACAAAACGCACAGGCAAACAGACAAAATTTTTAAAAATCATTGTTATGGGTTCTAGTAGGTTAATAAATGTACCCGGTAACAGTTTTTCTCATTTATCTTCCACGTACAGACACTAACCAGTTTTATTACAAGTATAGATATTTTTATTGAGATTTATCTCAAAACAAAAAAGGCATTTCATAAGTGTCCTAACTTATACGATAAGTGTGAATTCGATTTCCAGGAACACCTTTACGCTTTTTTCCGAAGCAGGGTCGGCAGAACGAACCTAGTGTTAAATTACTCAATTCTCTTCACTTCATTCAATTTTCGAGATACGACGTGTTAAGTAAAGGAACTCAACGCTGTTTTGTCTTGTTAATAAAAAAGTACAATTAGCACCCCAAAATGTAAATCGAACTCACAATTGTCGCGTATAAAGACAGACGTTGTATCGCTGCGCCATGGCAGCCTCATATTGATTAGATGAGTTATAATATTTTTTACAAGCATCTAGGGGATTGTAGAGCAATATTTATTATAGCCAGTATTGTGTCGGTCGCTGGGGAAAAGGTTAAAAGTTGAAGGATCTATCGGCCTCGTGCTAGCTATGGCTAGGATCAAATTAAATCAAAATTTGTGTTCATAAAAATGTGATTTTCTTAATATTTGGAAAAAAAACATCTGTAGGCTACTATGTAGTGTATGTTATTATATTGCGGCCGTCGTGATGCAGTGGGACATGTTACTGTGAATGGTTGTAGGTTCCCACTCGAGTAGACGATTATCTATAGCTATATTTACATAATAAAATTGTAACTGATTGCTGTTTTTACATAGGAGATATATGAATACATATAATGTTTTTTTATATTTTTAATAGTTTGTTGAGCTAATTAATAAATGTGATAAAATGATGATATATATCATGAATAAAATAAAATACAATATAACGTAAGTGCTACAAAATAATTGGTTTATTAAATTGGCTGGAACTTTACAATGGTAATGCTATTAGAATATGAAAACAATTTAACTTAGTATTTTTTTTATGGAAAAGACAAGGCAAACGACCGTTCGGCAATCTGATAGTAAGTGAACACTGCCGCCCACAACCTCATACAACGCCCAGAGGAGCTACAGGTGCATTGCTGGCCTTTAAGGTGGAGATAGACGCGCTTTTTGGAGGTACTCATGTCGTATCTACTTTCTCAGGTAATTGGCCCCCCAATGATTTGAACGGCTCTACGTCGTATCGATCAAATGGTTCAAGCTGATACTGGGGTGCACTAGTCCACAGACGAAAACTTACTTACTTACTTAGTACTTTATATGAGGCCGAATCTAGGCCCTATATAGAGCCAATCGGTGTTTTGGCGTGAAGTACCGTCTCGCTCTGGTGATGACCCCCAGTTTCTTCGAGGCAAAATTGTTGCCTTGCTTTCCAGATGATCGCGACACTGGCAATCACTCGAAACATTAAGGCCCAATATGCTGACATAACTTTATGCTTCATGTCGGGATCGCTGTGTTCGTAAGAGGGGACTTAAGTTTCCGTCGTCTTGCCAATTTTGAAGGTCGAGACCTGACAACTATCTGCTCCGTGTTGACTCGAACGTTCGTGTCTGAGTCTATGTCCGCATGACTATACAGGTCCCACAGTGGTAATGCAGAAACGGATCGGCTCATCGAGCACATGCAATCGGCTATCGACTATATGCTGTCACAGATCCTCTCCGCCGAGGTTATCGTACTAGGCGATTTTAATGCGCACAGTACCAGTTGGCTTGGGCCACGCACCACCGACTGACCAGTAGGGCTGCATTTGATCTTGCTATGGCGAATGGATTGTCCTAACTGGTTGAGTCGCCTACGTAACTCCCGGACGTGGACAACTGCAATGCTTCTTTATTGGACCTTCTGCTGATTTTATATCCAGAACAGTACCATGTCGTCATTCGATACCTCTTTGGGCTCATTCTCTTCAGTCTTCGCTTTGGGCCGATCCATCTAAATACAGTTCGATTGATTTTGCCTGGCAGTTAGTTTAGACATGGCAAACGCTGTCGATCGAGTATGGCAAGGAGCGCTCCTTCCAAAACTTCCGGGGTTCCCAAGAATTAATGCAAGTGGATCGCCAGCTTTCTCACTGGGCGCAGCATCAAGGTCGCTGTCAACTATTTTTGCTTGAAATACATGCCCGTGAACGCTGGCATCCTCCAAGGCCGTGTGCTGTCCCCTGCGCTGTTTCTTCTGCATATCAATGCCATATTCGTGATAGCACAGTGGACGCTGTTCACTCCAGCCGCTTAACGCTGACCATTGCGGTTGTTGTTGAGGCATCATGCCAAAATAATACAGTCCACTGATTTCAAACCACTAGTAACCCCAACAGTGTATTTAATTTTTTTTCAATCAAGTGAAGATTCGAGCTGGTCGATAGTATTTTATCTATATCTATACTAATTTAATAAAACGGAAGAGTTTGTTTGTTTGTTTAAATGCTAAAATCTCTGGATCTACTGGACTGATTTTCTTTTTTGTTTTATATGAAAGCAAAGCAAAGAATATTCTTCAGGAGTGATATAGGCTATATAACATTACGACATGTAAGTCTGCTGTAAGTTGCTTTAAGCGCGTGTGTTGCACAAAAAGTTAGATGTACATTGTATGACAAAAAATATTATATTTTAATAATTCTAAAAAAAAGTCCGCTACTTTGTAATTAAGTCACAATAAAGCATTTTGTAACAGAAAATAACTGATAATTACAAGGCGATATTACGTCCATTTTTTTAGACATGGATGTTGAAACTTACAATTATTCCATCATCAAGAAAATTGTACCAAGATAAGTTTTGAATTTTTCAAGAAAATGTAACATTAAAATATTTTATCATCTGTTTACGGCCGCAAGCCTGGGCCTACGGCGAGTCCCGCGGGTGGCGCCCTTACAGCTGATAACATCCTCTCATGCTCTCAAGGATCCACGTAGTGCTTGCGCTTTCTCAGAATTATGAAAATAAATTGTTCATGATTTAAAGTATAAATTATATAACCAATCTGTTGGCAGCATAATAAAAATATTATAGGTGGTATGCGGACGAAGCCGCGGGTAGGCCGCTACTTATAATTATAATTTGCATAGCACGCGATTAAGTTCTAACGCACAACACACAATATGTACACTTAGATTGATAAGGAAGAGTCTTAACACTTGGTACCCTCTGTGTATCTTGCTATGTGGGATAGTGTGAAGTTGGTTTTTTTATTTTTTTAATGATCATCGAATCCATAACACGTTTTGAATCAAAAGTCGGTTATATAACACTAAACTATTCAATTTTGTATTCGTAACACGTGTATAAATATTAAGTACTAGCTACCCAGACGAGGCTTCGCCCGCTTATGCTTGTTATATTGTAGGCAATTCTACAAAACTTTTACTTATATTTTATTTTGATGTACTGTAAAGTTTTATCTAAATCCGTTCAGTAGTTTTTGCGTGAAAGTGAAACAAACATCCATCCTCACAAATTTTCAACTTTATAATATTATAAAATTAAATTAAATTTTAGTTAGGATAAGATTTACCTATATAAACGATTACCTTGCCAACATTTTCAATATAAAGTTCTTCCATCTTAAAGCGCAATATTAGATATCCTTTGAAAGAAACTCTACTTTCGAAGTGTTTACAATGACACTATAATTTAAGTAACTTGTAGGTTGAAACTTTATATTAATAATGAGTAAAATTAATAATATTTAGATTTTCATATTAGATTTTTTTACAATCTTATCCCTAGCACTAAAAACGCCGCGTTTTTTCTTTTTATCAGAGCGAGGAATTAAAACTACTGAACCTTTTCGCGTGGAATTCGAACCCACAATTACAACGCCTATAGTATAAGGACTGGCCAGACTATACCTACAAGTCAATTTATTTTAATAATCACGCTGTATCCTTCACACAGCAGGGTAGACAAAGGGAATCTAGTGTTAAGACACTCCGTTCCCCACTCAATTTCTGTCAAGTCAATTACACTCAAATCAATTTATTCTAGAAATAATATTTTCTTTTTAATAAGAACATAACGTATCGATCTTCTGAAAGTACGAATAGTTGTCATGAATCATCATTTTCTATAGCCAGACTTAGGCATTAGCATCCTTTGGCTTGCTCGAGACTTAACGATTGAAAGTTCAAGGTCTTCGAGAAACAATAATTGTACCAAAAAATAAAAAATATGTTCATGAAATAATGTCTAGAATAGACGATTACAGAACGAATAGATGATAGGAATACACGATTTATTTAATGTGGTTTATGTTTTATACTAGAAAATCCCTTCTTCTCCCATTCACATAGAAATTTCGAGACATCCTCTCGTAGTCCTTGCTGTCTTGCAGTCCCTACAGTACCGACATGCAAAAGGAGAATGAAACTTTTGGGCCTACACGTAAAGAATTGAGATGTGATCTAAAAAATTACAATTTTTTTTTTATTTTTAGAATAGCAAATAATAAATTAATTGACATTCTGGAAGTGGAGAAAAATGAAAAAAGTAAGGTTTAGATCCTTAATCGATTAAATTCAATCATATTTTAAATCAGAGATGTGACAGCTGATTGACAATCACACCTTGTCTAATGATTTTTTCCATTTTTGCTTCTGTTTGTCATCGCAAAATCAGGCCATTAAATAAAAAACATAAAAAAAAACATTTGCTTCTGTCATTACGTTCGTGTCATAACGTATCGACGTTTTGAATGTTTTCCCGTTTGTTTGATATTTTCAACGACTACTGCTTTGTTTTTCTCGGATTTTGACTCTGCTTACTTTGTACGACCCTCGCTTCCCCACTGGACTCTGAAATCTTTTGGATCCTACGGCCGCCACGCTATGGATATGAATCGCTGTGTGAATTGTGGGATAGCCAATGGACACTGCAATACCCTAGTCCGACGACCTTTAGACGATGAAAACCACCACAACCTGGTTACTTAGAGGTGTGATATAATCCCGACATATAAGCAGGAAAATATATTTCTGTTACATTTTAGTTGACACCTTTCGTAGAGGAAGAGAAGCTATTGCTATGAAATACTGCAATTGTATTGTAGGAAGACGAATGGTAGGCTGCTGTGCTCATGTTATGAGTATTATATATATAAGGTACCATACCTTAGTTGGGCTAGATACCAAAATAATTT
Source organism: Heliconius hermathena (assembly GCA_013403705.1). NCBI lineage: Eukaryota > Metazoa > Arthropoda > Insecta > Lepidoptera > Nymphalidae > Heliconius > Heliconius hermathena. The sequence goes on from JAAIXJ010000064.1 coordinate 470,480, forward strand.
AGTTCCACCTGCACACTTCTTAGATGACATTTTAATAATAGATAATAGAAGAAGAATAAAATATTCATTAAAATGTGTTTTATTTATAAATAATAAACATTAATGCTTAAACAACTCAGTAATCACATATTTTATAGAAGTTGATATTCAAGAAATTGTGCTGCGAACTTAACCTCACTTTTATCAAATCTCTAATAACTCAGCTCTCAGATTGCCAAAATTTATATAGATTTCAGGGAGGGAATGATGTACCTCAATCTATTAAATCATACCATTTCATATCTTTACATTCTGGGCCCAAAAATGTATGGAATAGTTTCAGTCTCCTTTATGTTGTTAGTTCTATGTGCCTACATATAAACACGCAATATGTCGTAAATTGGGTGGAATATACAGAACGTGAGGTCAGTCCTGACGCAGAGGCACAAAGTGTGACTATAAAATTGACTGGTTGTGGGTTCGATCCCCACTCGAGGAAGTGAAATATTTATTTACATTTATATTTTCATTTCTTCGCTCTGGTGTCGAGGCAAAGCGCGGCGCTTAGTTCCGCCACGCAACACGCAATGCCTCCAGAACTCGGCGGAAAGTGATGAACGGAGAGTCTTAATACTAGGTTCCCTCTGCCTACCCTGCTGTGTGCGGGATAGAACGTAATTATCTTAAATCTTTAATTTGTACAGAACGTAATATCTTAACAATACATTCACTCTGCCCTATCTATCTATTATGCAAAAAAAATAATGACGCAGCTATAATAAAAAACAAATCTATTATATTAAAAAGATTAAGACATATTTTGCAATTGCAAATTGAAAACATTAAAATTAATAGAAGTTCCTCGGGCGTGTTGGAAGATACCCATTCAACAATTTTACACGTAAATTTAAAGAACCTTCGGTAATATTATATTTTACATTCACGCGGGGCGGCGATCCCTTCCTCTTGTTTGTGGGAGGAGGAAATCATTAAGACCCTTTAAACTTTAGCTCATCTTTTTGAGTAGAACATTTTTAAGAAAATCTCTTTTGTTAACGCTTTTGCAAGTGTTTTAAGTGTAGTACTAATTGTTGATCAGTCTTCTCTTTAAATTTATAGGTTATTAGCTTTTACTCGCGATTGCGTCTTTCCTCCTCCTTCCTTAGCATAGAATTTTACTTAACATAATGTCTCGTAATCGATTCCCACTCTAAGAAATGAAATATTTGATATTTTCATTTAATCGCTTTAGTACCGAGGCTAAGCGCGGCGTTGAATTCCGCAGCTCAACATGCAATGCTTCCAAAATTCGACTGAAAGTGGGGAAGGGAAGAGTCTTAAAGGGGAACGAAGTGTCTTTACACTAGGATTTCAGAAGCTAAAAAAGAAATCTAATAAGAGCAAAGTGTCTTAGCACCTAGGCTTCCTTTACCTAATATATATCATCACTTATAGTATTATATAATAATAAAATCGTAACGGATCGGTGTCTGTGTGTCGTGGTATTTAATCACGTAATAGAATCTCAAATAATGTTTTTTTTTATTTCTTTTCTTATTTGTCTATGCATCTGTTCACGCTTATCTTAGAAACGGCTTGACCGATACTTTTAGTGATGAAAACAAAAGTAATGCAGATTAAAAAAAATATAATTGTTTAAACGGGCCAAGCTGCAAGCGGGTCGTATGTTGTAAATAAAGAAAAAAAACAATCTTAAGAGTATTGCAGAAAATCTTGTTCAGTTGTCATTATATTAAGATTTTTTCAGTAAAATTATAAGTAAAAGAATATTATAATAGTATCTACTACTATTTACTTCCCTCATATTTACGGACGTCCATACATCATAACTGTCAATACGTAAAGCGTGATGGATAAGTTCCACGTCGTTAAAGACAAGTTACATTATTGTTCGAAGTTATTTTGTTATTTTTTTTTTAATATTCATGTCTCTTCCTGGTGTCATGGAATAGGTATAAAATAAGTATTCTTTATAAATATGGCATGACACCTGGGACTATATTTACTTATATTATTTATTTTTTATCTGCACATTGTATTCCGTATTTAGCAAAGTAGATTGAGGGAATCTACTTTTAAAACTTTCCGTTACTCACGCACCGCCCAATTTTGGAGAGGTGTAGCTCGACACCGCGTTTTGTCTTAAATTAAAATATTTTTTGAATTATATATGTTTTTATGACTTTTACAATGAATATTTCTTCAAAAGTTTTTCACCCTTAAGAGAAAGAGATGAATTCGTTAAAAAGTATGTACAATGTAATTTATTATTTTTTTTATATTTTCATACAAATCTGCTAATAAATTCATTGACATTCTGTATAAACAGAAAGTGCCTAATAATGGTTTGAAATTAAAAAAAAACTAAATCAATTCAAAAATTACTTAAAGGAGCGATTTAATACTTGAACGACTTTTAAAAATTTCGGGCGAAGAAAAAAAAGATAGAAAATTCTAAAAATAGGAGAGATTACTGAAACAATGGGCTCTCACAAAAGACTCGAAAAGGAAAGTGTCCCACAAAGAAACCTCGAGTACTGCACTTCTTAGCTTTGTAGAGACGAACTGGTAAAAACTTGTCTACGATATTTTCGTAAATATTCTTCAAACTTGACTGTTTACTAGAATTCATAAAATTGAAGCTGTGGCGCAGTGGCACGTGGCTTTAAAAAAATAAAACTCGCTTATCGCATCGTTTAACCTTAGGCTTAGAGTATATATTTAAAATTATAACATGGAATGTGGAATAACTAATTATAACATAGAATAACGGTACGGACAAAATTATATCTGTAGAGTTATCAGATTTTAAATTAAAAAAAAAACACTACTGGCGCTAATGAATGATTTCAGAGTCACACAAGTTCTTATTAGCTTAGAACATTAAAAATTTTCAATATTCTGATCTAGTTAGATCACAATAATGAAAACATTTATAAATATTGATAATAATTCCCCCTTTGGTAGACGAATCCCGGCGTTAACTCCTGCCATTCAACATGCAATGTCTTGAAAATCGCTGCCTACCCTGCTATGTGGGTCAAAGGGTACTTGCAATAATGGAAGTCGAATCTAGGAGTTTTTGTTCCATTTTCCATTTCTTCCATAAATACTGTATAATTACAATATAACTTAAGATACAGCAAAACGTCTATTAAAACAGCCCATCACCGAAAATCAATAAAAATATTGGACAAAACTCCCAAGAAGCAATATAACGAGGTGAACTCCCCGAAGCCGCACAAAGAAAATTAAAATCGAATCAATTTATTTGTATACTAGTGTGTTTTATTCAGGTCAAACGGACCGGGAAGGGTGGATGTTGCGTGCATGGAAAACCACTTAAAACCTTCACTTAAAAGGCAACTCACCTAATATAAATACATCTACATACATATATGTAACTTTAACTATTGTGTATTTATTTGAGTTTTTAAAACATTTTGACCCTTTTTTTCGTTTTGGGCAGAAACAAATATTTAAAATTGATGTATAAATGTTAAATAAAAAAAATCACGTTTTTCCTGCTTGTTAAGACACTCCGTTGAGTGACGGAAGTGACGGGACTGGAGTGTCTTAAAATTAGATTCCCTTTGCCTACCCTGCTATATGCGGGGATGCAGTGTGAAGCTATTTATTTTTTAGTAAAATTTTAACAATATATAATATTATAATTGCTTATTTCATACGAACTATATAATAAAAATATAAAATAAAAAAAATATAATATATAATTCATTTTATATATTTTATATTCTTTTTCAAATATATTATATAATTTATCAGAATTTATTAGGCAAGAGAAACTTGGGAACCTAGTGTTAGGACAGTTTCCTCCCTCACTTTTGGGTTTTGCCAATATAGAATATCCATCAGTAGCAAAAATAAAAAAAGTTAAACATGAAATACCGCAAATTGTTAGTCTGAAACATTGCCAACACGCGATGTCATACTGTTTTTGATCCTATAAAAGGGGAAATGTATATATTGAATATTTGATACTTGTCCCGATGTGACAAAGGTGGGCTTATCACGAAGGACAGTGGGAGCTGTCGCTACCGGCATCAGACTTTACAATAAATCCCAATTTCATGTGTTGTAGCTTAACGTTTGCGGATTTGAATCTATACTTCTATGCTGATATTATAAAAGTAAAGAGTTTGTAAGGTCGGACGCGCTATTCTTAGGAACTACTCCTTCGAAATGAAAAAAATATTCATTTACCGAGAAAGGCTATGTACATTAGCGGTCAGAGTCTAGTACCTCTAGCAATTACAAATTCTATGAAACTAAACCATAGCAGAGTATGCAGAGGTAACCTGGGAGCCTAGTGTTAGACACATACTGCATGACTGTTATATGCGGAAAATCTATAGCATGAAGCTGAAAAAAAACTCATGAAATGAAAAATAAACATTCATATATGTTTCTTCTTACGAAATTACAGACACGCCCAAATTATGTAAATTTAAATAAATATTTTCGCGCGTGTATCGAAACTAGCAATGACTGGCATGACACTGTACCAGAAGGCTAGTGATATCATTATAAGCAGATTTATTATACAAAAATATCTATAATAAGTAAAATTCTAATATAACGTACACCTTTAGCTTACATTTTTTACGTGAAAGGAATAGTAAATCGGTATTTACCTCGTGACGAGCGGTCGGAACGCAATTTACTTACTACGCTCCTTTTACGGGAACAGCATATTGGGTAAAACATTTTAAATCTATACGACTGGATTTCGGAAAGAGGCATATTTATTATTTATTTTGTTTGAAAAAATCACTTTTTTCATTTTTGGGATTTTTTAAAAATTGTATTGGGCTTTTATAGAGTAGTTAAAACTGTGGTTTCATTTAAAGAGGTGCTAACACTTCCATCCTGTATAATAACACATTTTAAATACGCCCCCGATAATATGATCCGAATAATCCATATTAAAGATTTTTTAAATAAATATTTTGCGCTTTTACCTATTACATTATTCTTAAAAATCAAAATATGTTCTAAAAATTTTAGCCCTTATTCAATCAATGTAAGATGTGTAACTCGAAGTTTTAACAAAGTCCCTAAGGATTAACTCTAAAGTTAGTAATGAAATTATAAGTACTTACCTTAGATGAGCCAAAAATATAATACTTAACAACCTGAATCGACGTCGAGGAGCACTGATACTGATGTAAACAACAAATCTAAAAACTACCGTTGACGAGTAGTAAGCGTAGGAGAGACGTACGAGTTTTGTTTAGTTTTGTCTCACGTTATTTAAAATATCAACGAATTTCTTATTTTTGATCCGATTCACCGATTGATCCGATTCGCATCGGTCTACTATATATGTAACTTATTTAAAACAATACAGGAACTAATATACGATCATTACAGTTATTTTACTAAGAATATTTAATACACCTTATCCAAATCTAAATCGACTGGTTGTGGGTTCGATCCCCACTCGAGGAGATGAAATATTTACTCAAATCTATATTTCCATTTCTTCGCTCTGGTGTCGAGGTAAAGAGCGGCGTTGATTTCTCTGCCTACCCTGCTATGTGCGGGATACAACGTGAAAGCTGAAAGTTGTGTAGATTAAAGTAATAAAGAAAAAAAAAATCAGCTTCACGCTGTATCCCGCACACAGCAGGGTAGGCAGAGGGAACCTAGTAAGACACTCCGTTCCCCACTTTCTGCAGAATTCTGGAGGCATTGCGTGATGAGAGGCAGAACTCAACGCCGCGAAAGTAATAAAGAAATCATATTAAAATTTATTAGGTATAGTTGTCAGTCCATTTTGTTAATTAAATAAATAATCAAGAAATTCGGGCGGACGAAGCCGCGGGCAGGCTGCTAATAATTCAAAATTAAAAATCAGCTTCACGCTGTATCCCACACACGGCAGGGTAGGCAGAGGGAACTTAGTGTTAAGACACTCCGTTCCCCACTTTCTGCCGAATTCTGGAGGCATTGCGTATTAAGTGGCAGAACTCAACGCCGCGCTTAACCTCGACACCAGAGCGAAGAAATGGAAATATAAATTTTAAGTAAATATTTCATCTCCTCGAGTGGGGATCGAACCCACAACCAGTCGGTTTTTACAGTCACACTTTGTGCCGCTGCGCCACGACTGGCCTCAACTGCTAATAAATAATAATTCATTTCTTTGAATAGGGATCGAACACACAACCGTCACGTTACAATTACACCCCTGTGCTAGGGGCACAGGGGTGTAATGGGGGGCACCGCGACGGCTTTATATATTTTATTGAGACTACAAAAACATAATTTATATATTTTTTATATTTTATAAGAGAAACAGGCCGAAACTTCCGTTGGTTTTCGAACACCTTCTGGACACTGATTTTTGAATTGGCATTTGAACTTAAATATGCTTGAAGATGGACATTGCCGTAGCGCAGTGGAACAGCGTCCAACCGGCGCACGCGCGATGGCTTTGGGTTGATTCCCACTGGGGAATCATTTACCTGCTCTTGTATTTTTTTCCTTTTCACTATAAAAATATTAAAATTAGGAAAATCAACGTTTTTCCTAACAGTCACCCATAGTATCCTAATAATTATATGCTCATCTAACAGAATAACTTATCTTTTTCAGAGTGGAGGAGTTTTGTTTTCACCTTTAGGACGCCTGCGAGTCGCTCAAGCTGTAAGGAAGCAGGTATATTATATTGGCCTATCATTAAGTATTATAAGATATATTACTGTAAAGTTTCATCTAAAAATGTTTAGTATTTGTAATATTAGTAGGATCGTAGGATTTTTCGTACTAATACAGTTATGACTCACATCTTGCCCCTTAATTTATTACTCTAATAAATTACACTAAGAGCTTAACTGTTCACTACACCACACTAGGTATAGTAATCTGAACAAGTAGTTTATCTCGTATCGAGGCCACACGTCGGAGATGAATCTCTATTCTAATATTGATTCGCTTTTCAATATTGTATCGAAATAAAGTGAACCGCTCGGGTGTTTGTTTTGGGATTGTTGTTACAAATTTGTTTCCTCATATAAAAGTTATAAAATGTTAGAGGGACGTTTATATATCAGTAATATTTTTATGAGTTCTTAAATTTTATTTATATCTATTATATAGACAATTCTTCCTTTACTAAGTGACTGACAGACAACGCACAATCGAAGTAGAGCCCTAAATTTGGCATTTAGATAAACTCTTTGATGAACGTAGGGGAGCACTGAGAGATGATTTCTAAGACAGGTTGTGAGTCCGATTCCCTCTTCAGAAAATGAGACATTTAATATATACTTTTTCACTTTGGTAACCAAGGCTTCCAAATTTCGGCGGAAAGTCCTCACTTTACGCCGAAATGGAAGTGTTTTAGTAGTACGCGGTTCTAGCTATGTGCGAGATACAGTGTGAAGCTAAAACTTTATATAAACTTAAAATAAAAATCAAATTTTGTAAAATTAAAAATGTTAAAAATAGTAGTAGTACTACATAGCTATAAGCTTTAAAGCCTATTATTGTTAATTATTAAGCTTATTTTTTTTTCTAAAATTTTCAGATAAGCCAAATCCCAGTGTTAGCATCTGAAGCTGCTCCACTCCAAGCTCCACTGTGCTATCAGTTAATCTGCCCTCCACTCGCGCCCCTACCTACTTGTGCACCTTGTGAGATACCACCGCCGCCGTACGCTGTGTATCCATTGCCATTTGACAGTAAGTTGGGTAATTAATTAATGAACGAAGACATTTTCATTACCTCGAAATTGAAAAGAATATGGCCAACGGAGTGTTTTAACAGTACTCTGTTATCGTTGAATAGGATAGATCTGATTAGATAAAGCTGTACCATACATTATGCAATTTTGCTTAATGGAAATCGACGAATGTGACATGATTGACATGTGATTTTATCTGCTTACATTAGAAAAGGTAAAAAATAAATTATTAAGAAAAATGGGTATTTTGCGTCAAATTTATTTTTGTGTTTAAGAAAGTAAACTATTAAATTACTAAACGAAAATCATGAAGCTTGGAATACTTTTGTGTCTTAAAATAAATTTTAAATTCTTTCTTATTAAAAAATTAATGAGCAGCGCAATGGCCTGCACTTGAGCGCATTAAGCTCCAGTAAGACGCACTTGCTTGCAGGCGCGCTGTACGCGCCGGCCGCGCAGTACGCGCTGGTGCCGGCGCCCTACAGCGCGTGCTGCGAGCCGCCGTGCTGCGCGCCGCTCGACAAGCCGCCGCGCCTGCCCGCGCCGCCGCTGCACCCCGCCTTCATTTATTAATATTCACTTTATTAGGACGGATTTCATTAGTAAACTATCTTTTTTTTTTAGTTTACATATATTTTTTAGCACATTTATTTTTAGTGTATTTTAAAGGAATTAAGATAGATACTGCATATTATATGTTTGGAATGTGTCAGAGTTCTCGATCATTATAGTTTTCAGTAAAAATCCGTCATTACTTTAGATTAAGCGATCTTCTGTTTCGAGTTTACAATTAACATATAATAGATTACGCCAATTGTTATTTTTTATTGAATCAATCAGTCCAAAAATGATTCTGTATATATTTTGCTGTATTCTAATTTTAACATCTGCAATAAAATCAGGAAGCTTAGTTTAATTTAAAATATCTTAAATTAACATTTGTAACAGTTATTTGATAAGCTATTTATAATTGCTATTGTAAGCTGCTTTTAGATATATTTTTAGATTCTGCAAAAACCATTCCTTTCGCTCGAGTCTTCCAATATTTATTGTGCTCAATCAATTTCTGTATTTCTGATTAGAGGTGGGTAATTTTTAATAGCTACATATTTAACCAAAATAAAAAAGAATCTTTTGCTAAACTATACTTATAAGCAACTTAGACCCATCGTTCTAAAAATTGCATCAAAGTTTTAACGAATTACCCACTTTTTCTAGTTCTGTGTTTAGTTCCACGATATTTGGGAATGCCAGGAAGGACGATAGTTGGAGATATTTAAAGTGATGCAAAAGAAGTGTTCAAGATATTAGACTCTCGTCTATTTGGGTGTGTTTTTGACAATTTTGTCTATATCTGGTTGTACCTATATCTTAGATAAATAAAATGTTATACAATAATTAGCTTCAAACAGGTACTTGTAAGTAAAGTGGAATCACGTGCTATCATTAATTTAAGAGAAATAAAATTTATTGGAACGCGTTACTCCGAATGTTCATCATAAACATGCTGTTGACAGTAAAAAGTATTTTGAAATGTTAATCTTTATGTGTTAATTATGAAAAGTGACAAAAAAATACCACCCACATTTGACTCCATTGTTATTTCTCAAGTATAATATGTAAATAACGCGTTCTGATGAAATAGAATAATCATTTATAACTAATGTTATAATAAACTTGTGTGCGATAGAACGCAACGAATTATAGCACAAATGGATAAGTTGCTAGCATTAGAATATATTACCTCAATAAAACATTTGTTGATATCGCTTGTTATCCTTCTAAAGGAGTTTTGTTCATCCATAGAATAAGATTGCTTTGTTGCCCTAAGACCTAGACCAGAGAGATCTATTTTTGAACAGTTTAGTTACTTGCGATTGACGAGATAAATCTGGGGTCCAAGATGTGATACGATGCTCCAAATCTGAAAACCGCTTGGATCGAATTTGCGGTATCAGAATTGGAGAATCTGCAATCGTTGTTAACTGTTGTCTTGGATGGATTTTAGAAAATAGTATCATCACCTCAGAAAAATCTAAGTGCACGATCATTGTACAATTCTATTCCATTTCCTATAGAGACAATCTCGTAAATATTAGAGTATATAGATTTTCTTTTTTCTCTTATTAGATGTTGTTTCCTCATTGCTAAAGAATACATATATGTGTGAAACATGAAATTTGATGCATCGAGATATTTTAAATCGTCAATATTGTGATAATATATGACATTGTTGATTTTCTAGATTAGATCGTAGATTTGTTTTAAGCTACGGCACTATTGAAGTCATTAAACAATAAATAGGACCAAAAAGCAACGCAATTTACATAGGTTGCCCTGTTTGACATTTCAGAATATTTTGTTAAAAAGTGACACTCATTTAGAATCATAAACTTAGGGCATATATTATAGCACTATATTTTATATCGGTTTTTGCGTAAGATATATCCCTAATATAATAATTGTTGTAATTGTTCCGTATGCTAATAAAGTCTAAAGCCTGCTAAATATTTATATAGCTAAAACGACAAAGACTAAATAAATCATATTCCCTATTTCATTAATAAATGTAGTTTCATAAAAATATAAAATTAATATAAAAAATTTATCAAAGTTATAATTATGTATTATGGTTATTATATTACAAATTATTAGTTTAAAACATTCAAATTTATAACTTGTTAATACAAACTCAAACCAATTTTAATATTTAAATCGATGTTGCAAATGTGTATGTAGATGCTGATTTAGTATTTGATATGAGTCTGTGTGTATTTAATATTCGGCCTTTAAATATTTAAGCTTGGTCTCAATTACTCCAAATTCAACAACTGTTTCTACTTCGTTAGATATCTACGGTAAGATCGAGTGACAGTAGCATTATTATTTGATCTATGTCCTAATTTAATTGAAGTAAATATTGTTGTGATTGACATTGAGAACTAACTGATTAACGCAATACATAAACGTGACGTCTTCTAATGTCTTCTAAATCTTTTAATAATTTACATAAAACATTGAAATTATAGATAGTTTAAATACGAAAAATAATAATAGATTTGATAGATGAGAATAAATCCTACTCTAACTCAAACAGTTGTTGAATATCTAAACTATAAATAATGTAACGGAAAACGCTGTCAATTTAATAACTTGGACTTTTACTATTAGACCGTAAGTCGTTGTACGTTTTGCTTCATTGCTCAATTTTTTTTATTTAATCATTATATAATTTAAGGTGTGTAACTATTTCCTTTTTAGCAAACTTGACTTACTTTTGATCAAATAAAATTTTGATAGATTATTTCAAAAATTTAAAAAAATAGTACTTATTTCCATGCTTGGCTTGTATCAAGAAAGTCTAACGTAGAAGCTAGATATAGAACTATCTTAAGCCAAATCTGTCGATCACGTATTACTGCTTGATGTTATTGTCATAAATGTGTCACGCTTTTTAAGTTTGGTTAAGCAATATATTAATAATTTATTGCTTTTAAATAATCACCAAAATCTCAATTTCCAATGAAAAATCAAAAACAATAGTAAATATTATATATAAATATTTTTAAAATCACTTTAATATTTTAAGTTTAACATAAAATCTTAAAAAAGAACACAGAAAATACATTTATGCCAATAACGGTTGTATCATTCCGTGGCCTAGACACAACTGCCTGACATATCGGAGAAATTGAAGATCACTACGCTATATTTAATTTTATTGTATATATCTCTTATGGACGTACTTGTGACTACTAAGCGATGTAATTTAGACAATATTACGTTAAACGAACGTTAGAGTTAATTAAATAATATTTAAGTATATTTAATTAGATTAATTATGTGCTTAACGTACGTATATAATGTGATTCGTCTGATATATTCATATAAATGATTGTTTCTTCATTAAACTCAGCAAGAGCCTCTTTCATTATTAATTTTAAAATTGATTATCAATATACAATATTATAAGTTTCCTTAAATTTTACCCGAATGAATTAGATTAATTTGTTAAAATATAGAATACATCTGCTTATTTCTCAAATAATATTTTACGAACGGATACAAGCCTTCCAATGGTGATTAAAAGTAAAATAGAGAGAGATTGAAACATAATTAACAATAAATTTCATTTAAAACTATGAAACGAAAAAAGATTTGGGACACCTAAGGATTTAATATTAGACTTAAAATTTAGATTCATGTAATCTAAATGTAGCCGTCCTTTTCCTTTAAATCTGCAAAAAATAATTAGGAAAGTTGTCCAGATGCGGAATCTCGAAATCCGTCGAAATAATATAACAGGGACTAAGACAATATCACGTTAGAATGTTCAGTAGATGAAAGGACTTTCCTCTTATGTCTGAGCGTTTTGCACTTACTTTTATTCTGAATTTTAAAATTGCAAGTGGTATAAGCCACCAGGAACAATATTATTTGTTCAGGTTAAAACTCATGCAGTTATAAATGTTGCACTTTGCCTTATTCATAATTATTTGAACATTTAACTCATTGAACTCTACAGGTTCTTTAAAACTGCCATACTCTATTCATTAGTTATCCCTATTAGATACTAGTTAACTTTTTAGAGCTAAATTTCAATCTTTTGCTAGTGTCGATTCAATGTTATCTAAATTTAAGAGGCTTTGTGGTCTTTTTTCCCGTAAACTAGTAACATTTTTGATATCTTTACAAATTTATTCTGAAATCATTGTCCTTGTCTTTTTAGATATTTGTATTTATATCGCGAAATATTCTGTTGTAGATGTACCCGTATATTCCTATAATATTTTAAACGTTGACTACTTTTAAGACGTAATGCTATACTTCCGATATTACCCGTGTGACCTGTACGTGTGAATGCTTTACCTTCAATGTTAGATCGATTTAGTATTTACCCTGAAATAGTCACTTTGGTCACTTGTCTATAACACGTAAATTTTAAAATATATAATATATTTCAATATCAAATAATAAAAACGATATCAATATAACGAATAAAAATCACTATTTTGCTTGTTGTAATATTTCGATCGGTGTGATAAATGCTTCTAAATGTGACATTAGCGGTATATTTTGAAGTCTACAGATATTTAATTTGATCGACTATTTGTGCTTATTTTCCAATCTTGTAAATGTCACCTCTTTGATATCAAAAAGTACGAAAATGAAATAAATAAAGACATGTTAAACCTAAGCTATGAATATATACGTAATAATTCTCCTACCATTTGATCTATATGTGTTGTAGAATCTATCAATTGTAGTTTAAAAATATAATATTCTGATATCCATCTATGTGTATTTCGATCTAAATATAGTTTCCTTCAAAGATGTTAAGAAGTGTAATAAATATAATAGATAATATATATCAATAATATAAGATAGATCAAAAGTAACATAACTCTATGATTGTAATAATCCGATTTAAACCAAAAATAAATGTCGTGTTATTCGCTTACAGCACTATGAATAACAATCTATTTATCTAGTATAGTAATAATAATAATTTTAAAATTTAGAGTTATATCACTTTTGAACTTCAAAATTGATTAACATCAACGTGATCATATTCAGTCATTACGCACATTATTAATAATATACGAATTAAATAAGAAACGTATTATACAAATAAGTCATCGAATGTATGTAGATGATTGTTAATTGTTATTATAATGTAATATTAAATATTGTCTAGTTATATATGTGATATTGTTATTGGAATAATAGATATTTTAAACTAACTTAAATTACTTCTATATTCTTCTTGTTGACTTTTGTGTAATAGAATAATTTCGGTAAGATAAGGTTAAGAGAAGAAATTTTAAGGATGTTACGTGTTATAGAAATAGGTCATTAGTGCGTAATATGTGTAAAAGAAACAAAAAAAATACGTGCGCATAAGTTAATTGAATGTGTTACTTTAGCTAGGGTCGCTATCGTAACCATCTTTATATTTATTTTTATTAATACTGTTGATGTTATTTTCATTTGCCAATAAGAGTCTAAAGAGTGTACTTTTTCTTAGGTTATAAAATTTCATTATTTTATTTCAATCTTATTAATCTCATATGGAACAGGCAAATATCAATAAGAAAATACGTGATAATATTTGCAACGATAACTAATACATTAAGCATTTATTTTCAAAAAAATATCTGTATTGTATTGTATATTAAAGTATTGACTTTGTTATCATTATTTAACAAAATCTGCGAAATTTAATATAGTATAATGTTAGTGAGACAAAAACTTTTATGCGATGGGAATTGATAAAAAAGTTGTATTATAATTTTTTTAACACAAAACAAACACATGTCATTTCCAAGCAATCAGCGCAGCTGACCCTAGCTAGTGTTGTAATGTCATTCAACGTGGTTATTTAATATCAATAGGTAAGCGACAAAAATCATAATACGAAAAGGCTTTTGTGATTCTTTCGTTTTAAGCTATTTTTATAGTAATAGTTTTATCACTTCTCTAAAATTTTGAAATGTAGTTAAATAAGAAAATGAAAAATATTTAAAATAATTAAAATCTGTCGTGAAATACATATGTATTTACGTCAGGCTATCAAATTTCCACATTTAGTTTATTATATATGACTTTTTTCAAATTTAGAGATTTTAATTTAAGATGAATATATTATGTTGAAGTATATTTCATTAAAAATATACAAGCTTAGTTAACAACAGGAGCAGCTTAAATCTAAGATAACAACAGAAATATGTGTTTCTGAATTCTGAACATTTTAAAAAATTAATAAAAATTCTGTAAAACACACTGAAAGAAATAATAAAGGAGTTCTACAAGAACATATTTTATATCCACTTTTGCTACCAATATTGATGTTTCGAAATAATATTGTATTTCTTATTTAACTACACTCTATCACTAATTCCGGTATACCACAGTAATATTTTCCTATTTATAGACATAAGTACAATAAATACTGAAGCAATAACAAATAATTATATTTAAGTCAGATATAATAAAGTACGAGTAATTATAATGTATGAGAATGATGTGTTTTATTCTTACCTTGTCCCTTGTACTCCCTTGTGAGAATAAACGTTATAATAATTACAATAACTTAATAATTATTCAAAGTTATGTATAATTGAAGCTTAAGAGTAGAGAGCGTCATAGCGCAGTGGCACATCTGGTCAGCCTGTATGTATACGCAACGGTTGTGAGTTCATGTCGCCAATGAGGGGAATGAATTACGATACGATATAGATTTTGTTGACAAAGCGTGGGTTTGGTTCTGCGACTCAATGAGCAATATCACTCTCATGGTAATATGTCGAAAACATAGTGTATTAATACTCTCCGCCGTCCAATTTTTGAGATATTGTGTGTTGAGTTACCAGAGCGAGAAAATAGAATTAATTATTTCCTCCGGGAAAGAAATGAATTCACAACTATCAAGCGCTGTGCCACTACGATGATTCAATAAATCTTTATTCCACCAAAAACCATGGTGGGTTGTAAAGCCTCTGGTAAGGATAAAAGTTTGAGAGAAATAAAAAAAGAGTGTATTAAAGAAGAGTGCTATACAAAGTCTGAAATGTGATAAGGCCGTGGGAGCAGATGGAGTTGCTGCCGATATGATTAAAGATAGTGGTCCACGCGTCTCGTGCTTGTTCTGGTTTTTGAAATCAGGAGAGGTCTCATACGATTGAGGACGTGCAGTCATCGTGCCTTTGTATAAACGCAATAGTTCAGAGGTAGACTGTGCAAGCTATAATGCTAAAGAAGTAAGACCACATATGTATATGAATGTAATCTACATGCGTGGGTGTAAAATCCCATGATATTGGATATCAGATTGCATGTGTAGATGTGAGAACATGTATATAGATGTAAGATGGGATATACACATGTGACAACGTGTCATCGACGATCGTTATCCTCATCAAAGGGACAACGATCAACAATACTATATAATATGGAGGGCTTTTACGTCGAGATATATTATTTACTCTACTATGATACATCAACCGGAGTAACTAACCGCTCATTGAACTGGAGTAACTAACAAGATGTGTCTTGAGCTTAAATCAGCTTAAACAGTTTACCACAAACTGTGTTTTGGATATTCCCTGATTTCATTATTACAAGAATCTCGGATTCACCATGGGCAGGTTTTCTCGTTACATCGCAGATTGAATACTCGTATCATTCCGAGCATGTAGTTCTTACGATTTGGCAGCCAGGGCGGGCATGAATTAAATGTTAAATACATGCATATAATGCACTTAAATATCCACAAAAGGCGTTATCTGTAAGTGTGACTACAGCGTAGAACACATCACTTATTGCCAAGTTTTTACGGTATCCATTTAGCTTTGGGTAAATCACCTTTTGAATTTTGAGTTAAATAAATGCAAAGAATCTACGATTGTCTGTTAAATGTGTTTCTAACCCATTACATACATAACATGTTCCAATGTATCAACGTAATTGAAATAAAAATATAAAACCATTACTATAAACTGATAAAGATAAGAAGCAAGGCATACTTAATAATAATCACTTACATACACGCGAAATACATTCGCATTAATAATTTATTCCTTATTAAAAGTTAGTTAAAAATACACCTATAACACACTCCTAGCAAACGGAACAGGGAATTCTCCATTTAATTTAAACTTAGATTATTCGACCCTAGTGTGGGTTCTATAATTTTTATATATTACATTATTTGTCTTTGGTAATGTAGGTAGGCCCCTTTAATTTGCGGGGCCCTGAATTGCAGCTCTAATAGCCCCTTAGACTGTCACCAGTGGCGCAGTGGCATAGTGTCTGGCTATAGAAGCGACTCACACGTTGTGGACAACAGTGCCTAAAGACTAAACTCACTCAACCTACTCCGCTCGCTATATGCGTGATACAGACTGACTTAAAAAAAACCTATGAACAAATGGCGTGTCACAAATTTTGTAAATTCAAAATTCAGATTTTATGTGAGTCAATTGTGAGTAACAAAGGAAACTAAATTACATTAAAAATATTTGACGATGGCTTTTCCGTACGTAGCAGTTAGCGTGCAAATATTACATACAGCATATTTAACACTTGTTCACCACACGGAAAAGATTTATTAAAATTGTTTTACAAAATATTCATAGTTAAAATTCAAGTTCTAATTAAAAAATATATATTAAAATAGAATTATGCAAGCACTGGAATCGTCGAATGAACTAAAATCTGCCACCTGTTCTAAAAGCAAGATGAGAACAGCCGGCAAAAACTCAACAGCTACTCTCTTCAATATTGAAGTTACAATTTTTTTGTTACATGCAATAATGCAATGGTATCCATCCTGCATGAAATTCAAATGAACAATTTCACACAGTAGTACACATTGATTTTTTTTATTTTGAGCGGACAATATAAATAGAATAGTTATAATTAAATCATTTTATTTCTTCTATCTGAACTGGAAAACCACGGTGTCAAAACGCCACTTAACAGACTCTCGAAAAATTGGGCCGAAATTGGAGAATAGAGTGCCTTAACAATAAGTTTTCGTACCCTAATGAAAGAAATAAAATTGTTTTTTTTTATTTTACTACAATAGATGAGTCCTATTTGTAATTACTACAAATAATTGTCGGCCATTATTTGTTTTGAATATCAAGTTGCTGTTTGCTGAAACTATTTAAAATATTTCATTAAGCGTATATCAAATCCAATAATCATCTTTACTATAATTTTATAAAGTCGAAAAGTTTATTTGGATGATCACTCTAATGACAGAAACTGACTGACGAGCTTACCGAGGTGGTCATAGCCTTCTGCTATCAATGGACTATCCAATTTACTATAGATTGATAAAAAATGTCGTACAAAGAAGGGTATATGTATATAATCCTTAAGCCCAATACAATCTGGATTCGGGCGTTCCATAAACCCCAGCGTACATAACTCGCGCCGGTCACCGCGCTGGTCGCGCGTCGTCCTCGTAAATTAAAAACATTATTTTTGACAATTTACATTGCAGCTCGCCTCGTTTCTAATAATTTTTCAGACTGGGTTGAGTTCCTTACAAGGCCTAGTAAGAATGGATGCGGCAAATCTTTGAAATGTTTAAGATCAACACGAGCTATAGCTCCTATCTGCCCGTTCTAGTAAAAAATCCCCAAGGACATGCCAAATTTTACTTTTTTACGCTGCTTAGCTTCTGCTGTGTGTTATCATGTCAATGACTCCAAAGTTTAGGTTTAAGTTAGTGTTTAAGTTTTTTTGTGAGTTTTATATCTTCTTCTTCCTGGCATTAATCTCGGCTTTTACCACGCCTTCCTACTTAACCTACTCCACTTTGCTGGCGCCCTCGGTGGTTAGACCAGTGGCTCTTAGGCTGTGCTGTGTGCACTGCATCACGACATCCAACCAGCGCTTCCTTGGGCGTCCGACAGGTCTAACTCCAGGGCATATAACAAGGCAGTTGCATCCGACATAGTTCTTAGACCGGCGCGTAACGTGACCAAACCATCTCAGGCTCGAAGTCCAAGATTACCTCGAATGAATGTATTACGTATGCGGTCAGACCACGTTACGCCGCACATCCACCTCAACATCTTCATTTCCGTAACGTTAAGTTCCCGAGTGTGCCGAAATGGTGCTATCTAGCATTCGCTGCCGTATAAAAGACCCGGTTAAACGATGCTTTTGTATATCAGACCCTTGTGTTTGGGCAGTATCCTGCGATCGCAAACTACACCAGTGACCTCTCGGCATTTTGCCCAGGCAGCGCTTATCCGCCTATAGACATCGTGATGGATGCCTCCAGACCTCCTCATGCACAACGGATTCAAGGTACCTGAACTTTTCTGACTTAACTGATTTAGGACCTATATGGATAGAGGCCAGTCGTGGCGCAGCGGCACGAGGTGTGACTGTAAAGCCGACTGGTTGTGGGTTCGATCCCCACTCGAGGAAATGATATATTTACTTGTTTGTTTTTTATTTCACTGAAAAAAGTAAAGTATTTATTAGTTCATTGTTCAGTAAAGCATTCATCAAAATTAGTTGAAATAATAATCTAGCACAAGTCTTAAATTATTAAACAAAACAATAAATAATATGACACCTACCAAACAAAACGATATTAATTAATATTATTATGAATTCAACAAATTATATAGGCATATATACTCACAGAAAACTACTCTACTCGCAAAAAATATTTGTATTTAAACTTCATAAACCAAACTGTGAGTGAGGCCGGTCGTGGCGCAGCGGCACGAGGTGTGACTGCAAAACCGACTGGTTGTGGGTTCGATCCCCACTTGAGGAGATGAAATATTTACTTAAATTTATATTTCCATTTCTTCGCTCTGGTGTCGAGGTTAAGCGCGGCGTTGAATTCTGCCACTCAATACGCAATGCCGCCAGAATTCGGCAGAAAGTGGGGAACGGAGTGTCTTAACACTAGGTTCCCTCTGCCTACCTTGCAGTGTGCGGGATACATCGTGAAGCTGATTTATGGATAGTACTCGAATCCGTAGTCTCGCAGGCCATGTACTCGGTCTTTGACACATTTAGTTTAAGACCACCGTTCTCAAGCATATCCTACCAGAGATTCACTTTACGCTCCAGCATCAGTTGGTTCTCGGGAATGAGTGCTATGTCATCGGCATACATCATCAGCCATGGAGGTTGGTTTTCGATGTAAGCCGAGACAGTATCGAGCACTACATTGAATACGAACGGACTAAGAGCCGAGCCCTGGTGAACCCTTATTAATGATTAATTTTAATTAAATAATAGCAATACGAAAATTGAGATACAGGAGGAAGTTCACGTAAAAAGCATGAGAACCCCCCGGAGGGCATGTATGCAGAGATTGATGACAGTGGACGAGGCGGAAGAGTTATGTAGGGACCGTAGCGCTCGGCGCTCCGTTCTCTCTGACTACCTCGCTTGTAGTGTAAATAGTTTTAAATTCAACGAAGTAAGTAAAAATGAAAGTAAGAGTTTTGTAGTAAACCACTCTAATTTTCTAATTTTTTGTGCACAATAAAAAAATGGTTTTTTATTTTCTTAGACTACATATTATACAAATGAAAAAACTTTATATTTTGTTTAGCACAAGGATGGTACTACCGAATCCAAACTCTTCATAGATCTCATCTCTTTGGATGTTGGCCAATGAATGGGCAAGTGGTGGATAAGCTGTCACCAGCGCCCGAGATGCATCGCCCTCATGACACATTAGGCAACTCAGTTAATTAAGATTTTATAACTACTTTATAAATTGTTTAAGTCGCCAGGTCTTAAGTCCGTCTACAGATTCAAGCGCTTATAAGAAAAAAATATATTTGGATACGACTTCACCTGCTTTAAATGCAGGTGGTAATTCTGACCGCCTATATATTGAACTGCACCGAAATCATTTACGTGTTGTAATTTAGCCTATAGCCTTTCCGATAAATTGACTGTACAATACGAGTATATATTTTCATATCAAACCTGTATTTTTCGAAATTGCCGTGGTCAACCAAACAAACTCTTCAGTTTTATTATATTAGTATAGCGAACTGAGTCTCAAGGCATTTTGTATTACCATTTCCGCCCAATTGAAAAAATGCGTATTGAGCTATGGAAGTTAACGCTCCGTGTTTTTTACGAAAGGGGACAAATAATTAAATTTTAATTATTCCCCCGAATGTGGTAAAAACCTACAACCATCGTGATTCAGACAGACACTGCGACACACCAATATGTTTAGTGATGGAACTTAACACCACGGTTTGTCTTGTTATCAGAGCAAGAGAAATAAAATAAATCATACCTCCGAGTGGGACTTGAACTCATAACTATCGAGCTTACACTCAGGCACTGCCGCTATGCGACGACATATTATAAATCTATTTAGTTATTGTTTGTCTTTACGTGATGTACTTATTTCATAGAGAAAATGAATAAGGACATAGCTATACGAGCTCATATATACATATATGAGCCCGTTTTATTTTCCGTTTAAAAACCTTTCATGCAGTGTAACCAAATTATAATCTTTGTGCAAAATGATTTGAAATGTCCATTTATTAAAAAAAACATCATATTTTATACGACTTTTGCAGCTTCATATTTACAGAATTATTTCTCAAATCAAACTCAAAAATATTTATCAAATAAGTAAAAAAAACCTTAAGAAAACCAATTTGCTTAAAATTCTGCTAAACAAACGTAAATTCACAGTCAAATGACTTCCTTTTAAACTCAATTATGACCTGGATCTAATACAACCGGAATGCACTTCTTGTTAAATCTAGAATGTATAGCGTACGAAAAAACTGGACTGGACAAAATGAGATAGACTATGCAAAAGTAATATACCAGAGCAAGAAGGAACATGATCGTCTAAATTATAGTGTTATACATAATAATATCTGTGACGGTTAATAGAGTATGGAAAATGTAGAGTAAGAGTCTATTTATATGATGATCGGATGATTTTGTTTTAATTAAACGAGCTTACTAAAAATGTGCGAGACTGTGTGTTCAATTCCCACTCGAGGAAATGAAATATTAAAATTTTCATTAACTCGCTCTGGTAACGAAGCAAAGCGCAGCGTTGAGTTTCGCTAATCAACACGTTCATTCAGTACTCGGCAAATATCTACACTAGGTTTCCAAGTTTCCTGTACCTACCCTCGAATTAAAAAATATTATTGTGATTCCTTTGCCTCCTTGATAATTTTATTATATAATAGTCTGTATATCAGTGTTATTAAATCTACGTAATTTTAACATTTTTAACTGTACCATCGGTCAGAATTACCCTGTAAACTAAAAAATATCTTATATGCCTTGTATAACGTCATGTATAACATAGTAAAATTTTAATAGAGACAAATATTTTGAACACCGACGCAACAACGCACATAGCAGGGTAGATAGAAGGAACCTGGGAACCTTGTGCACACATATTATTATATTTTTTGTCTTTTACTTTTATAGAAAAAAACAATTAAAATATTCAATTTCTTAATTCTCAAAAACTATACAAAGTTTCATCTATTTTTTTCTCACACACTGCTATACTATAATCGTATTGTCTCCATTTTCTTAGAGGACGCACCGACCGAGCCCTCGCACGCCCCCCAAAGCCTCTAAAATATAAAAAAAACCATATTTCTTTACCATAGAGTATATTTTAAGTAACTTCACTATGATCCCTATTACGTTTCGACTTGGCCTTTTAGGAGACGCGACGGCGCTAAAGAAGCTCACTACTTAATTTAAGGCTAAGATATTCTTCACCCGGTTTCGTGTGTTCAAGGTCATGTAGACCCGTCAGATGACATGACAGCCACCGCCTACAGTGAAAGTTGCATAGGAATACTAGAAAATAGTTTTAGTATTATTAAATAGACTTATTATTATAGAGAAGAAGTCTATTCAAATAATAATAGATCTAATCATTAATTGTCATTGAATTAAAGAATTTAAGAGTTCACTATTTAAATATTGCATAATGAACTTGCATTCTATAATTATTATTTTTTATACTTTTAAAATAAATTTTAAGATAAAAGTTGGATAGATAAATATATTATATAAATAGTATAGTAGAAAATTTGTATGTAAAAAAAAGACAGAGATAACATAGATTAAAACACTCGATTCCCCGTTTTTCACTCGAATTTAAAATTCTTTATCCAAATATTATTATTTTTAGCTTCACACTATATCATGCACATAGCAGGGTACTAAGAGGGAAACTTGGAACCTAGTGTTAACACATTCCCCATATTTCGCTGAATTCTCGAGGCGTTTTTGAGCCGTAGAAATCAATGCGGCGCTTTACTTTGTTACCAGGGGGGAAAACGAAAAAAAATAAATAAAACATTTCCATGTGTGGAAATCGAACCCACAACTTTCGCTTTTATACTGACACCCTTGTGCCACCGGACTACGGCTTTTATTGATCGTTATATTATTAACAAATAAAAATTATTTTTAGGTCATAAAATATTTTATCCAAGTCCACAAAAATTTGACTTTTTTATATTGTTTTACAAAAACTTAAAATAATTATAAATTTTATATGATTATATAAGACTTTATAATTAATTCTGTATTCATTTAGTGAAACATATATAAATATATAAAATGCTATCATATAATTGTTGAAAAACGTACGTAGAGGCCAGTCATGGCGTACAAGCGTATGACTATAAACCGGACAGGTTGTGGGTTCCATTCCTACTTGAGGAAAAACTACTCTAGTATCGAGACATAGCGCGACGTTGAGTTTCGCTACTCAAAACACAATGCCTCCAGAATTTGGTGAGATAAATGAATATCTTCCTGCCTACCCTGCTACATGCGGGATATAGCGGGAAGTTAAAAAAAAACATCCCATTACTTATGAACCTAGACTACTTAGACGCAGTCTGTCTTGTATGTAGAGACAGCTGTACTATAAATATTTTTTAGTATTTTAATCAGCTCGAATAATCGCATGCAGTCAAATACATTTACATCCAACAATTGTTAGAGCTTATTCACACAAGACGAAAATTCTAGAGCTGCTACAGTTTCACTTTTATACTATCCTGGATGATAAAAATAATAAAAAGACGTCTTTTTGATAGTAAATTAGCAATTTTAGTTACAATGCTAAAAATATAAGAAAAACGTATAATTTTTAGTTTCTAAATATTTTGCTTATAACTTTCGGTGTGGACATAGCGTTACGCATACATTTATTATGAACATTGCTTTACTTGACTATGTTCCAAAATTGTTTGGTATTTTTTTAAAGTGCATTTCGATAATGTATGGCCAGAGTTGCCTAATCCACCATTTTTATTGCACTGACACACTTAAGTTCTATCTACTGAATCCTAACTATAGATATATAGATTACTTCACTTGCTATAGTTATCAGATATTACTACAGAAATGAGATATTAATTATGTTAAGTAATGTGTAATTATAACATACTTCTCTTACTTTTGTTAAAATAACATGTGCTTAGATTTCAAAAATATCGCGCGTTCAATAGTTATGTATCAAGTTTTTCAAGCATTCGCTAGCGACTATCGAATGTAGATAGCATAGTACACAATAAACTATTATAAAGTTGTAGATGATGCAACGTTACGACAGTGGAGTCAAAACTTTTTTGTTGAAACGATGTTTTCATCTTTATATCTATTAGACATGAAACTGAAACTGCAATCTGTCTTTGATTTTTAGAAATAAAATATAATATTTTATTAAATAATTGGTATATAAACAAATATTATAAGACGAAGTATTTGTTTGGTTGAACGTGCTAATCTCAAGTACTATGGATGCTTACTATGGATTAAATTCTTCGAATGAAAATCGAATCCACAACTTGTCGCGTCTACAGTCACACGCTTGTACTCTACGTACAACGACGACAAATACAACGACAAAAAATTGTACGCCACGACTGGCCTAGAATTATTTAATAATAACTTTTTCGAATTCGTTATATTATATTATTCGTTACAAGTTCATAAAATTTATTACACCCCATATACTGATACAAATGGATAGTTTAACAATAGGATCTATTAGTTTGGTACAAAAAAAACGAAACGAGTATTGATATTATCGGCAGCTTTAGTAGAGCAAGACGTAGAGCACGTGTGCTACGTCGTATCGTCGAAGGTCAGATGGCAATCTCTCTGCATAAAATTGGAAACTTATCAAAAGTATGGCAAAGAAAGTGATTCTTGCCAGAAAAAAATATGCCACGATAAATAATAAATCTTTAGAGATCGAGGGATCTAGATGCAGGCGGAATGCGGGTAATGACGGGGCTCTCGCAATATTTAGGTCAGTTCTGTCTGGGATTTTTTGATATGTTATATTGATAAAATATCAGTCTTGCTGTTTGTGAAGCATATATCGAAAGAGATGCTCCAAAATTATCTAGAAAACTATTTTGTTGTATTAAGATTTTTCTTACACTTTTTCTCGAGTGGTTATTGAGATATTTATCTAGCTTTATATTTAAATTTTATATTATAAGTTTATGAATAGAATTCAGTGTTTTGAGTGGTGGAACTCTAAACCGCGCATTGTCTTGTTATGAAGCGTACGAGGAAATAAAAATAATTGTGCGACATTAAGTTCCGCCCTTCAACACAGGATGTCAAGTATTTGGCTGAAAGTGGGGAACGGGGTTTCTGGACACTAAGTTCCTAAACTCCCTCTGCCTATCCTGTCATGTGCAAGATACAGCGTGAAGCTAAAAAATGAAAGAGGAAGAAAGAAGACAATAATAAAATTAAGTAACGTGCAAACGTTTGGGACGTTATGACACTGTAAAATAGCAAATAAATGGCTAAACGAACTAGATATGCGGAGAGGGCGAGCTACGAGCCAGGGCACAAGTGTGTTTCGCTGAAACTCTACAAATATAGAGTACACACTGAATTCAACAACAAACTAAAAGAAAATTATTATTAAGAATTATTTTCATTAATTATTATTATTAATGTAGTACAGCGAAATTAGCTACTATAATGTAATTCTGGAGACTACTAATGACAATATATAAATAGTGTTTATAATACAATCGTAAGTATAAGTTTAGTTATAGTAAATAATGATAAGAAATATATTCCGTAGTAAAAAGTAAGGATTGTGTGCTAATAGTGTATGAAATATAAGTAAAAAATACAGTCATACTCAAAGTATACACTGTAGGCCGTCGTGGCGCAGGGGCACAAAGGTGTGACTGCAACGCGACGGTTGTGGGTTCGATCCCCACTTGAGGAAATGAAATATTTATTTAAATTTATATTTCCATTTCTTAGCTCTGGTGTCAAGGCAAAGAGCAGCGTTGAGTTCCGCCACTAAACACGCAATGCCTCCAAAATTCGGCGGAAAGCTGCTGTGTGCGGGATACAGCGTGAAGCTGATTTAATTTTGATTTTTCTATGTATTTATAATAAATTTTATAACATGTAATTTCAGTAATACAGAGTTAC
Source organism: Heliconius hermathena (assembly GCA_013403705.1). Taxonomy (NCBI): domain Eukaryota; kingdom Metazoa; phylum Arthropoda; class Insecta; order Lepidoptera; family Nymphalidae; genus Heliconius; species Heliconius hermathena. The sequence goes on from JAAIXJ010000064.1 coordinate 496,188, forward strand.
TACGCGTCGTATTTACTGTTTTGTATGAAAGCAGTTTTACTCCGTATACCAAAGGATACAGGAACATCATCATCGTTCAGCCTTTTCGTATCCATTGCTAGATGTAGACCTCCTCCAAGATACGCTAAAACTCCTCACGACCGTCATGTCAACGACCATCATGGTCCAGTCAAATTGCTAACAGTGTGGTTATGTGTTTGATTCTATACAACTTTACTCCAGAAATAAAAAAAAAAAACAAAATTTACTTTCCATTTTCATTAAGTTTAGACACCTATAATAATCTCTATCCATCCATCCATCTCTTTAATATCTCTATAATCATATCTTTAGCAACAATAATATAATGTTAAAGCTAAATAAAAGGAAGCACATCCTCAGTTGTAGCAGTTAATGGCAAGTGGATACATATGTATGGACGCTTCGGACGTATCAGTGCGTGACGCTCCGGAACTGAGCTTGCTTTTCAAATATACCGTTTACTTGTTTAGAACGAGTGTAACGTCCTATATGTATTAGTTTTTTAAAGTAACAAATTGTTTTTCTTAAAATTTGTGTGCTTTTATTTTTTTAACTTTACTCTGTATTCCGCACTTAGTAGGGTAGGCAGGAGAAACCTAAGAATGTAGTAGATGTTCCGTTTATCATTTAAACACTTTTGTTCTCAACTTTCCGCCGAGTCCTTGAGGCATTGCGTGCTAAGTGGCGGAACTCAACACCGCGCTTTGCCTCGTTACCAGAGCATGAAAATAAAAATATTAAATATTTTAAATATTTATATTGTTTTCATTTCCTCGCTCTGGTGATAAAATAATGTGTGTCGTTTCGCACCTAAGTACACAATGTCTCGAAAATTGGATTTAGTGTCTTAAAACTAAGTTCCCCCTAAGCATAATTCTGAAATAGTCGTTTCCATTTTTGTACCTTAATTACAGAAACAGGCAAGTCGCTTATATTTAATATTTGTTGTTTATTCTATATTATATTGTACACTGTAAGCTCTATAGCAGGCTAAATAGAGGGGACCTAACTTTAAGGCATTCTCTTCCGCACGCACCGTTCAATTTTTTTTTTATGGAAAAGACAAGTCAAACGAGCGTTCGGGTCACCGGTGATGGTAAGTGATTACCGCCGCCCACGACCCCGTGCAACACCAGAGGAGCTACAGCGGCCGACAAGGTGGGTTGGGCGCCGGAGCCCGGCATTACCTGATGCGAAACGCAGTGGCATAAAACAACTACTTAACGCCTTCAAAGAACGCCTTAAGCGTTTCAAATGCCGGGGGTGGTAATGATCCGGTCGAGTCTGCCCATGAGTGTTGCCATTGCTGGCGACGTGAGTCTACCACACGTACTTTAATCGCCTCTTATGACACCACCAGTACCAGAATGGTCCTATTCTAGGCCGGGATCATACGGGAATGTGAAATTTTTGAGACAATGAGTGTTGAATAGCGGAACTCAATGCCGTGCTTTGTCCATCAGAGTGAGGAAGTCGAGGTAATTAATTCCCCTCTAATATTTTTAATTAAAATGTCGTGGCGCGTGGGTAAAGGAATCATATCCACAATCGAGCGATTGTAAACACGTCGCTTGTGAATTTGATTCCTTTTCGAAATTACAGTCAGATGACCTCCACTAATATCTACTTACATATATATTTAATTTATAGTATATATTTATTTATTTAAAAGTACAATACTTTTCTACATAAATGTACGTGTTGTCTTTCCTAGATGCTGGAAATGTAATGTAATGCGCCGTCCTTCAAATGAGTTATGCCAACGCACACTACCCTAATAAGAACCTTATTAGAACCAAATAGAATTCATTTTTATTTGCTTCATAAGGCAATTTAGATTTTCAAATTAATCTGATAAAAATTTAAACCAAAAAAAAAGACGGGTACTAGCGCCCAGTTTTTGTTATAATAATTGCATTTTTATATAGCCTTTATTGCGTCCAATTTAGATATTAAGATACATTGTGGTAAGTAATTATCCTGGATTGGACAATTATGGGCATTGAAGGATAAAAAACTGTATAAGTAAGTAGCTTTGCTAGGTTGTGTAAGACTTAAATAACATAATATTAATTATTTCTATGCTCAATGTTAATATATAGCCTCCGGTTTATTTATATTGGGGACGGAATGTCTTAACCCTAGGTTCCCAGTTCCCTCTTCCTATGATTAAAATATATCTCAGTAGTACATTGTTTGATTGATAACGTGTTGGTCTCAAGTTTGGTTTTTACTTTGGTTTTTACAGGTTCGATACATTTTAAGTTAATTTAAGTTTTATGTCTTAAACTATTAAAAAGATCTATGCCTGAAGCGGTTATTGGAAAGTTTGATATACTTAGTTTTATGTATCTTCTATGCTACACAAAAAACCGTAAGAAAATGAAAAAAATGTGTTAATGCTAGTCGTTGCCCGCAACTTTGTTTGCGTAGAATTTGAAACGTAAAACGGTTGAGCATATCTAAGTCGAGTTATTATGTCTGTGCCTTGTTTACTTTCATTCAGTTAGTAAAGACAAATTGTCTTTAAACAATTGATTGAGGCCAGTCGTGGCGCAGGGACCAAGTGTGTGATTGTAAACCCGACAGATTGTAGGTTCGATTCCCACTGGAAGAGTGGATTAATGAACTTTTAAGGAGAACGGAGTATATTAACACTAGGTTTCCACGTTCTCTGAGTCTACAATATATCTGCTATGCTTCAGCGTAAAGCTAAAAAAACTTTATCTCTAATATGTAATTTTATTATGGCTGTATTATCATAAATTAAAATCTACTGAATTCCTTAGGTAGTAAACATTAGATTGCAGTGCCCTTATTATAATAAACTTGGCCCTAACATAGAGCTACGTCACATAGGCGTGCTACGACGCTACACCGCTACGCCGTAGCGTGCAACGAAAGTACTGACTTAGCAAATATTCTCACGCTATCGTTGAAAGGCCAATAAATTAAATGTAATAATACAATTTGGTAGTTAATTATTATAAAAAATATAGCCATTTAGACATTATTAAATTATTAATCCATAATAAGGATAGAATGTTTTTTAGCTTCACGCTGCATCTCGCACATAGCCGAGTAGGCAGAGCGAATCGGAACATTTAGTGTTAAGATACTCCATTGTCTACTTTTCACCGAATTCTGAAGATATTGTGTGTTGAGTGGTGGAACTCAACGGCGCGCTTTGCCTCGTTACCAGAGAGAAAAAAATAGAAATATGTTCTTCATTTCTACAGTGCAATCACAATCTGCCCCCTTTACAACACACAAAATATTTATAAAATTATTTTGGACCGTTGCTGAAATAACTACGAGTACGTTATTTCAACTACTATTGCCCTTATTATTTCGAATTTAAATAATATCTAAATTTAATTATTCTGAATATGTTTAATTGTTTTGAAAACTTTTGTTTTATTTTTTTTATTTTTTTTTTTATATTTATATAAAATCACAGTCAACTAAAATTTATCGATATTCGATTTACAAATAACTTAACCCCGGCAGTCTTGATAGAAAAAAAACGTTCTGGTTCTAATGTACGCTAAATCAGACTAGACGCTGACACAATAACCCGTCTCGTCTTCAAACCATCATAATTTACATCAAAATGAAACATATATATTCATAGTCATCCTCTAAAATATGATTCGGTCACGCCTAAAAATTCTGGTTAAAGGATTCCTTGCATTCAGTTCAAGGAACCGTCGAATGAAGGCACGCAATTACCGACTGACTCATGGCCAAAACGAGCAGTATGCGGCGTTCCAATTGCAACTCTGTTGTATTTTCTCCCGATTATCAGCCTGCCTTTAAGATGCAGCCGAGGGGTGCGAAAGGGGGTGAAGCAACGCGGCGCCTCAGTCTACCCGTGGCAGCCGCGCCGGACGCACGCCTCATGCCATAGCGTACAAATGAAGACTCCGCGGTTTTACAATTCGCGAACAACGTACACTTGTTACCGAAAACCAGCTTGTTTCTGTTGATTGTGATACTCTACCACCTGGTAGAGACTCTTTAGGACTGTTCCCGTTTGTGGCTAATGTGAGTTGACATTTTGCAGACTGCGTCTGCAAATCACGTGCCCTAGATTTGGGGTGTCGTCGTTGGACTGCACGAATGCTACTTTTACATTTATTTACAACCAGGCAATGCTTTTTGTAGAATAAGTAGACTTCAGAGACTTGAAAGTAGCATATCGCCGACGTTTGTTTTAGTATATAGTTTATTTATTTATTGTACTGTATTGTTTTAATATAATTTCAATATTATTGCTAAAGATATCATTAATATTAAAGGATATTTATTATGTATGCGATTGGCAAAGCAATTTTTCATGTCTGCGTAGTACAATATGCTAATCCTTTAAACTATTTCCATATCATTAACAAAATAGCCTCTTTTATATATCATTGCATTGACATTTACATGTAAGTAGTGGTCTTAAAATCTATATAACCATTTAACAGAATCACATAGACTCTACTGTCGCGCCTGTCGTGCTTATATCAGTTTGTGCAGCGTAATGCATTTTGGTACGTATGCATGTTGTAATAGAGTTGCTTTTCAAATGAAGGGACGCAAGTAGATACATTAAACCCGACTGTAAATTTACTATCTTATTTCTTCATTTTTAGTTAGCTCTTCTGCAATGCTCCGCCACTCGTTTTACTTTTTCGCAGACGGATGGATACGCTTACTGTAGGTCTAGACATGTGTGTAACGTAGTATTATGTTACTTGACGTATTGTTCTACGACATATGTATATGTAGGGTTTGAAGGGCGCGTTGCACACGTGTATGAGTTAAGGTAAATAATTGCTACCACGTGGTCCAATTAGCCTCCCCTCGACCCCTCTGGTCGAGCGCCTTCTTCGGGTATGTTCTGCACAGCTGTTATAAGTATTAAGTTATTGATATATTATATTAGGCTAAAACATTTGATAATACATTCTAATTACATTTATAGAAATGAAATTAAAAAAAATGAATAGACTTATCATTTAATTGGGTCTACAATTAGATTTTTAGACTCTATCAGAGATGACTATCATTTTTGAACTACACAGACGACTTAATATTCCAAACGGATCATTTGGCAGAACACATTAGATGAGGCTGTGTGCGTGTAAGGCGGTGGTGTGGGGAGCCGCGGGTGGAGGGCACATGACGATCGATGCGGCGTCGTCGTATCATTTGCGTTTCTCCCCCCGCTCCCCGCGGCCCGGCGAGCCACTGACACCTTGTTTTTGAAGGCATGAAAGTCACATGGTCTAATTATAACGACATTTGTTATGTTCGTTTATTAAGTTGGTTGGTTTAGTGTTATAACAGAGTTCATTTAGAACTTTGAGATTGGAAATTTAGTTATATCTTGAAATTTATGTAGAACTCTACATTACGAGGGAATTCCGTAATATTTATTAACTTTATTAACATACAAATTGAGTAATTAGAACAATATTATATAAGATATTAGATGGAATCCTTTTTTATTCATTCTTGATGATTTTTATTTTATTTTATAGACATCGAAGCTGGTAGAGACGAATCGATCAATTTGATTTGACATGTGTCTGGCGTGGTTAGTGTTGATAGAGTCCACCCTCGGGTTAAGAAGTAACAATTGTACTTATACTTATATGGAGAGATAGAAAGACAATTTTTTATTAATTTTAAGCTTTCTTTATTTAATATAAGGTTTGAAAGTAAATTATAAAATATTAGTTTTTTTCACTTTGTCTTGATATATTTTTCAATTACTTATATGAATTTAAAGTTGCATCAAATAAAAAAAAATACTGTAGTTATTTATTAAAAATATTAATTTATTTACTTATATACTTAATTGATTCGCGGAAAGTGGCAAATTGAGTGATACTCTTTTACTAGATTTTCTCCGTGTCGCATGATGTATTAAAAAAAGTAACTTTAAACTATAGTATTTATTTTATTTTCGGAATTTTTGAATTCCTGGAATTTCGAGAATTTCTCTATAAATATTGTAAACATTCAGGTTCCAAAGGAACCATGTTTAGAATATTTGATGTATATTAAGTTCAACTTTCTTTTCGTTAGTTTCGTCTGTGACCTTCCTGTCACTCACTAGCGTCATATTATATGATGACGTTTAACCCAATATCATAGTAAATAACTTAATTAATTTGTAGTTGAAAGACTATGTGTAAATTTTGAGGCCAGTCATGGCGCAGGGGTATAAGAGTGTAAACGCGACAGGTTGTGGGTGTGATGTGTGATTTCCACACGAGGATATTAAATATTTAATACTTTTATTTTCTCGTTCTGGCAACGAGGCAAAGCGCGGCGTTGAGTTCCGCTACTCAAAATGCAATGCCTCCAGAATTCAGCGGTAAATGGGGAACGGAATTGTCTTAATGGGTACGAAGTGTTTTAATACTATGTGCCCAGGTTCCTTTTGCCTACCCTGTTATGTGCGGAACACATTGTGAAGCTAAAAAAATATAATTATTCCTCCGAGCGTGGATTGAGTCTAAAACTTACATATTTGCACTCGTTAACAGACGCTATTCCACTGCGGTACGACGATCTCAAATACATATATTTAATCTTAATATTTTAAACCAGACGTCTTCCAAATCGAAATACTTAGATTTCTATATAAATGAAATGTTCAATTTATTGTTATGGCGTCTACGTTTATAGAGACTCAAATAGCTTTCTATATATTAGAATATTAGAGAATTGTCTTAAACAGTAGAGATTTCCATTTCAGAAAATTAGTTATTCTGATGATTCTGAAATTCTGTTATTCTTATGATTCTGAAATTTTTAAGTTATGTAAAAAAAAATTTAATTTTTCATAATATTGAACATAGTAATTTTGTTTCGACGTTAAGTTCTACTATTCAAAAAAGATCGCGCTAACATAAACCAGTATTGGTTCCATTTGAACAACTCGTTTAGTTACTACACTTTAATCATTTCGACGAGAGGGAAGGTAGCTGTGACCGCAAGCACCACTCATCAGTCATATGATGACATATGAACACTAGTGTATGAACACTACTCTTAGTCATTGTCATTTGTTTTTTACCATGCGGGTAAAAATACAGAGAAAAACTATATATAGGCTTATAATATAATAGCTTTAAAACGTGGCTGAGATGTTGTCTCTATGTATCTTAATCAATCATTGATATATCTTAACTAAACTTTGTTAGGTTTATCAACAGAAAGATAAAAAAAAAATAACAAAAAAATATGTTGTTATAAAAATGCATAGGCAAACCATGGATGGATAAAACTTAATAATATCGAGTTAATTGCAAATTCAATATTAAATATAGTTTCTGCTGCTGCTAGTTGATTTCCCCAAGTGCGAATGGAATCCACAGCTATCACGTTTATAGTCAGACACTGTGTCGATATGACATGGTTGATTTAAGTACATTTTTTTTTTGAAATCCGATTTCAACAAATACTATAAATTTTGATATTTTTAAACATTATTTAATTTTTTTTTTATTTAAAATCTGATATGACTTTCTTGAATGCTTACCGTCTTTCTCCATATTTTATATAAACCATTCAAACATTTAATCATTTTATTTACTACGCTATAAATATACATTGAGGCTAATAGTGGCGCAGCGGCACAAAGTGTGATTGTAAAACCGACTGGTTGTGGGTTCGATCCCCACTCGAGGAGATGAAATATTTACTTAAATTTATATTTCCATTTCTTCGCTCTGGTGTCGAGGCAAAGCGCGGCGTTGAGTTCTCAATACGCAATGCCTCCAGAATCCTGCAGAAAGTGGGGAACGGAGTGTCCTAACACTAGGTTCCCTCTGCCTACCCTGCGTGTGTGCGGGATACAGCGTAAAGCTATAAATATATGTTTAAAGAGTAAACATATATACAGAGTATATTTAACTGCATTATCACCGCTAACTCTACGTAACACGGAATACGCGTGATAAATAAGAAAAAGACTATATATACAGATAAACAGATTTAGTTGAATTTATCCCGTTGTAATGCAGCGGCTGGCTGACTTTGAACATGACGGTCGTGGGTTTGATGCCACCTAGAGGACATTATATACATCTTCCAACCACGACATAGTACTTTCATTTATTGCTGGTAAATTAAGAGCGGGGCGTAGGGTTTCGGCACTCAACATGTGTCAAAAATTAGGCAGTGCAAGGGGAGTGTCTTAACACTCTTTTCCCTCCGTCTATCTTGCTCTATGTGGGATACAACGTGAAGCTGAAATCAAATTAAGTCATGTACTAACATATACTTACGTAAGTATCGGTACATGCGTGAACTTAACGAGTGGAAATTACGATTGTTTTACATCGGCCCCAACTCACGTAACTGTGTTACTAGTTTTGATTACTTTTTGAAATGTAATATTTACTTAATGTAGTCTGTAGTTGACACAAAAATATTTAGTAGAGTTCGGGTGTCGATCATTTTACTTATTTTACGACTTTCTATGAAAATTTGGATAACCAAATGATCTACCTAAATAGAGAAAGGAGAGACAGTGGAGGCACTTTAATTCTCTAATCATAAGTGACATCATCATGTAACATGATGGGCGTTAAATGGAAAAATACAATTTTACTAGAGGCCAGTCGTGGCTCAGGGACACAAAGTGTGACTATAAAATCGACTGGTTGTGGGTTCGATCCCCACTCGAGGAAATGAAATATTTTACTTACATTTATATTTTCATTTCTTCGCTCTGGTGTCGAGGCAAAGCGCGGGGTGGAGTTTCGCCACTCAACACGCAGTGCCTCCAGAACTCGACGACGACGTCTCGGTATTACTTTTTTGAATACTCGCACATTATTTTATTATTAATCACAGCCACCTTACTATATATATCCTATTGCTGAAGTCATTTTTGGTAAAATTCTACTAAAAAAACTACTAAAGTTAGTTTAAAAAAATATAAAGTCGTCTTAGTCGTCGTCGGCACAGTGGCGCAGTGAGTCCCACTTAAGGGAATGGATTTATTTCATTTCTTAGGTCTGGTAAAATATAAAGCGCGGCGTTGAATTCCGCCACTCAACATCCAATGTCTCGAAAAGTGGTCGGCTACTGGACAACGGAATGTTTTTACATTATGTTCCCTGTGCCTACTCTATGACATGCAGGCTATAGCCCAAAGTAAAAAAAATATGAGCTGTATTAGACTCTAAAATTCGAAGGAAAATTTGGCTCCAAGAACTATTAAGTCATGTAATAAAAGTACAAATGTAAAATTAGTTATTATTTCATAATTATTTTACGGTCATTACATTGGCTGAGTTTTTTGGCACCAGCACTTTATCTTGGACTGTATTTGTATATAATTTACTTTTCTTTTGTTGCGTATCTTATAATATCTATATTTATACTCAAAATACTCTGCCAGATACATACATTTCAAATGAAATTTTAGATTTTGCTTCATTTACATTTGGTTTGTTAATGCTTTATTGGATATGGATTTGTACAAAAAAAACTATTTTTAAGTTATATCTTTTCATTTCAAATTGTAGGAAAAAATGTTTTTCCGTCCAATTTTTGAAACGTTGTGATATGAATGGCGGACTCAACACCACGCAGACTATCTACCAGAGCGAGAGAGAAGGAGAGAGAGAGAAAGATAAAAACACTTTTAATATATGTAATCATATCACGATTTAGTTTAACTTTAGTTTAAATTATTATTTTCATTTCTTTTTTCAATTTGTTCTCCACTTTCCACCGAATTCTTACTTTTTTTGAGGCATTGGGCGTTAAGTGGCGAACAACCGCGTTTTCCTTTGTAAGGAAATGGAATCAAACCCGCAACCGTCGTATTTACAATCACACACTTGTGCCTTTGCTCTACGATGGCCTTTAATATTCTTATTGTAGTAAATTATTTAATTTTTAAGATTAATTATTAATAGTAGTGATATTTGTGCCACTCTACTAAATGTTCAAAAAGAACCTTTATTTTATTTGACTGAGATTTGACACTGAAAGCAATAACGTAGTTTACGTAATTGCCTTCAGTGAAAGACCTCTCTTTAACTATGCCTAGCGTACGTATATTCAAATAAAATGAACAAATAAATATTATCACGCTGTATCCCGCATGTAGAAGGAATCTAGTGTAACGAACTACACAAATTCAGAGTCATGCCTGTAACTCTACACGCGTCGTGGAAATGAAAATAATTAATTCACCCTATTGAGAATCAATCCTACAACCATCGCGTTTAGAATCCGTCACTGTACCACTGCGCTACTATGTTCCAATTAATGAGCAATAATAAAAGAATCCCCTAACACAAAACGATTCATAATGTGAAGTAATATAAAATATTTACAATTAACCTTTCGGGGCTTACAATATATCAAGCTACCCTCAAGTTACCCTCGGGGGTGGTTTTTTGTATTGCACGCCATTTTATATCTTATCTTATATGGAAAACATTTGAACTATAACGACTTACTGGAAAAAGCGTATTTCCTGCTATTTGATGAAATTATACAAAATCGTGGCATGTTTTGTGGGATGGGGCTCAAATCACACCTGGGGTAGTACAAAAATATATATTTATACTATTTTTAACATTCTCTTTTTTAGCAGAGCCTATATTTAGCCTATACTTGTATAGGGAATCTGGCGTCCTAGTGCTAACACACTCCGTTCCCTTCACTCCTTCAACTATCCGCCGAATTTTGGAGGCATTGTGTATTGAATGGCAGAACTCAACGCAACGTTTTGACTCGAGTGAGGAAACTTTATTTTAAGCTTCACTCTGTATCCGCGAGTAGCGTACCTCAACACCGCAAATATTTAATATTTTCAAACAACTGAATTGTTCATTTAACGTCTTAAATTCCACACAAACTAAGTTGCGGGGGACGTCTAGTATTTATTACAACAACACGAAGTTCAAATATAGACCAAGAATATAGAATAATAAATTATACCTTAAATATTTTTAGAAAATGTATTAAAATTTGAACTAAACCGAGAAGGAGCCTAAAATTTGAACCGACACATTTTGAAAGTGTACAGATAACTATATCTTAGAGCTCTGATCATTCTATGCATCCATTCGTTTCGTTAATGTGAAATAACACTTAAACAAACCAGTCGTAGCGAGCTCGCCTCGCTGTGGTACCGAGGCGAAGCGCAGCGTTGAGCTCTGCCATTCGGCGGAAAGTAGTTATTGTTAATTATTAATACAAAATTAAATTAAAATAATTGAGGCCAGTCGTGGCGCATTGGCACAAGTGCCCATTTATGCGACTGTAAACGCGACAAGTTGTAAATTCGGTTCCTATTCCAGGAAATGAAACATTTCATATTTTAATATTTTCTCGCTTTTCGGCGGTAAGTGGCAAACGGAAGTGCCTTAATGTAAACGGAGTGTCTTAACACTAGGTTCCCAGGTTTCCTTTGCCTATTTTGCCATGTGCGAGATACACCCTGATGCTAAAAAAACTATGAAAAATATGCATTATTCATTTTGTCTTAAACTCCAGACAATGAATTTGTGAACGACGACAACTTTAATAATTTGGAATCGAAAATAAACCCCACAAATTAGGTCATAATATAAAGATATCACATCACCTATTCAACGATATACTTATTTGAGGAAGTCCTCTTGAAACTTATAGAATTTGAGAAATCTATGAAATCTAGAAATCTTCTTTTAAAACTATGAAATGTTATAATATTAAATTCTTTATCATTTGATTATATAGCTTCTTTTATAACTAAATTTTGAATAAATGTTCTTCTATAATGGGCGATATGGTAAAATAAGTAATATTCGATTGGAGGCGCATTGGCCGCGGGTTTGATTCCTACTTACTGCCATTATAATTAAATTATTTATATATACTAGCTTGGAAATGAGAAAACACGGGCTTAGGATCTCTCAAATAATAATACTTCTAAAATAGAATTATTGTCAGAGGATCTGACTAGTGTTTCTAATAATCTTGCTCGCTATATGCGGAAGAAGAGTATACTCGTATATATGTATGTGTACCCATTTAGATATCATTTTTACAAAATAATTAGCCGAATTAGCAAAAAGTATTTTTTTATTTCATCTGCTGTATCCCAGATAGCATAGCAGTTATATAACATATTGCGTGTTATGGGAAGGTTCCCATTGCTGCGATTTGTCTTGTTACCATTGTGAGGAAATAAACTTCCTCCTTCCGGGTGGGAATCGAACCCACAACCGTCGCGTTGACAGTCAAACGCTATGCTACTGCGTCACAATGACATCGAAATAAAATTAACCGCTAAAATTGTATAGTTCATCAAAGTTGTCTGTTTGTATCGGCGTAAATGGCTTGTGGGGGTAAATCGTCAATTACAAAGTACTGCTAGACACAGGCAATGTCAGCTAGGTCACCCCTAGGACGACTTAGGAACACTAAATAGGGATGTTTGGCTCAACTCAAATTATTTGGAAGCTTTTATTCGACTCTATAGTAGAAATGGGGTTTTTTTTATCTATATAATATATACCCGTAGCTTCGATTTTTTATTGAATTAATAGTGAGAGCCTAGTCATGTTACATTATGTTTTTATTTAAATAATCTTTTGCCTCCATGGCATACCTCTTTCACCTCTTTCTCCATCAAATATCTCTTCATACATGCCTTATGGGAGTCCTCTTTCTTATTATAAACATTTTCTCGTCAACCATTCTTTGAAATCACCAGAGTACGTTTTTCTTCATCCTTACTGTGACATCCTCACTAATACTGCCATTTTATACTTATATCTCTTCATTGCGGATTCGGTTAGCTAAGCTGACTCCATATATCCAACAAAGAGACCATACCTCAGGTCCTTTCGTAGACCATCGTTGCGAAATGGTGCAGCATCTGGATGTAAGCTAGATAATTGTAGGTTCTATTCCCACTCGGAGAAATAGTTATATTTAATTTTTTATTGCTCTGCTCCGGTACACAAAACGTGTGGTTGAGTTTCGCCACTCAATACGCTATGCCCTGATAGTAAGCACTGGGCTCCTTTTGCTTACTTGCCCGAAAAAAGTGTAAAGCAATTTTTTATATCCTTTCAATATTCTTGGATAGAGTAATAAGCTTTACTTATGAATATTGGTTTAACATTTACCTTTAATACTAATATGGGATTTTTAGTGATTTTCGGTAGTATTTGTCTTTATACTGCTATAAAACGATCACACGTTTATTTCTTAAGATATAAACTGTTTGAATGACGGAAAGCATTTCCAAAATATTGTGGTAGCTTACAAAGTATATTTGTGTGATGTTTCTTTTAGAATTTTACAATTATTACCTTCTTAACTTAATACGATCTAATAATAAGAGTTCCTTTTTCAGTTTACGATGTGTCTCAGATATAGCAGGGTAGGCAAAAGGAACCTAGCGTTACACCAGTCAGTTCTCCACGGTCTGCCCAATTTGAGAGATAAAGTACGTTGACTGGCAAAACTTAACGCCGCGCTTTATCTTGTTACCAGTATGAGAAAATGAAAATAAATTTAATTATTACATCGAGTTGATACCGAACTGACAACCATCTCCATTACAGTCATACACTATCCCACTGCACCACGACGGCCTCCTATTTTTATTTGCAATATTTAAATCAAAGATCTTTCACAAGAATGCCTTTAAGGAATCTTTTTGTTTCTAAAACAAATTAAAGAATGTTTTTCTTTTTTATTTCTTTATATCGAATTTATGTAATTAGATTTGTGAAATAAGATGAAATTGTTCAAACGAAAATATTTTTTGAAACGATAAATTACTTAATTTTCTTTATTGTTTTTTTTTGTTGTTGCATGATTCTATAGCGTTTGACTGTACTAGTAGGGTAGGTACCTGAAAACCTAGTGATAAGGCACGTGGTTCCCATTAAAATACTTCCATTCCCCTTCCCGCCAAATTATTATATATTATGGGTTGTGTGGTGGAACTTAACGGTGTGTGTGTATGTGGTCGTGCATGAGTGTACATGTGTGTGTGTGTTTACGTGATATTGTATTATTTTAGGAGATTTTCGGTTTTTTCATAAGTTAAGCCTTGTAACCAATTTGAAGTTACAGTCGCGTTTCCAGTTATATCCTTGTGCCACTGGGCCACGACGGGCTCAGCGTGCAACACTTAGTGTGCAATGCTTGTTTTGTTAAAATTGTTTGACTTAAATTCGACACGAGTAAATAATGAAATGTCTTAAAAGTAGGATCCCATTAGGGATATTTCGGCTCTCGCTTTCCACCCAGTTTCCGAGACATTACCCGTTGATTAATGAAACACAACGCCGCGATTTCTCTTCTTACTATATATAGCACGGAACTGAAAAATGTTTTTGAGTGTGAATCGAACCCACAACCGTCATGTAAACAGTCATTGCCATAACGATCTGAATATACATATCAAGAAATATATCACTTTAAACCGTTATAAATTCAGATAAGCCCCCATTTATTGCTCGCCGCCAATTAAAATGACTCCTAAATCTCCTAAATGTGACCGAGCGTTGAAGCTCCATTATATAAATTAAAAATTTTTAGTATCTAAAGAAAAGCATCTTTTTATACTTATTGTGTTTTTATGTAATATATCAATACAAATTATTATTTTTTTATTTTTTTTTATTTGTATTGCTATCTGGAGAGAGAATGTAATGTAACATTTCTTCATTCTGTGGTATGCTATTGTACCGATATTCATAGAACCAATCACAATGCCACGTGTACGAGTATGTACATAAATTATACTGCAATGGTACCCGAATTTAAAAAAATAAGAATTTTGGGGATGTCGTAGTGCAGCGCCACTGTGTTTAACTGTAAACACGACGTTTCTGCGTCTTGATTCTAACTAGAGAAACGTTTAATTCCGCCACCAAACATGCAATGTCTTGAAAATTTAGCAGTGTAGAAGGGACGGAGACGAAGACAGAGACCCTTTACCTACCATACTAAATATTTGATTTCGTTTTTTTCTATTGTTACAGATTTTTTTAAGAAATATCCACAAACAGCCCAAGCCACTGTTTCTAGGAAAAAAAGAATAATTTAAAAACTTATTTTTTACGCCGTAAGTATTATATTTTTATTTTACATTTATTACCATATAAATTAAATTTAAATATTTTCTCTATAATAATGGAATATTAAACTTTATTAATATTAATTATAAAAATATCAAGAAACTTGATAGCATAAAAACTTAAAAAGAGATTTTTTTTAGTTTTCTAAATAGTTTAAGTTTAGAATCAACTGAATTATTAGTTTATTTCAATTAACAATTTTTACTTAATTAAATTTTAAGGCTCAATCTCATCTATTTAGCTACAGCTTTCCTCGGTAAATGAACTATCCAATACACAATTATTTTTTCCATTCAAACCCGTACTTCCTAATATTTGCGTATGCAAACAAACAAAACTCTTCAGCTTTATAATATTAAGTATATATAGTATAGATACATTATTATAGATGGACAGACCAACAAAACTTTAAGTATAATCAACAAAATTTAAATGCGACATTAAGTTAACTGGATATAAACCTACGTACATAAACCTACATACAAACGTAGTACGATTTGTTCGAAGACCATTAAATATACAATAATACTGCACAATTGCATACATAGCTCTAACGTACCATCCAGGGCTGGCTGGCTATTGATATTTTTTTTATCTTATTAAAGAAAATTGTTATCATAAATCAGCTTCACGCTGCACCTCGCTGACGTCAGGCAGAGGGAACCTAGTGCTAAGTTCCCCATTTTCCGCCTAATTCTGAAGTCATTCCGTATTGTTTGCTGGAACTCGACGCTGCTCCGACACCAGAGCGAGAAAATGAAAATATAAATTTAAATCAATTTAAATATAAATATTATATTTCCTCAAGTGTAGATCGAATCCATAACCAGTTGAATCCATAACCAGTTGCGTTAACAGTCACACACTTGAGACCTTGCGTCACGAATTGTTACCATCATAATGTATATATTTTAAAATAATCCATACTTAAAAAAAATAAACTGAAAAACACGTTTTTCTACACCACGTGTATACTGTGACTGTAAGCGCGTCAGGTTGTGGCCTCGCTTCCCACTCGAGGAAATGTAATATTTAATAGATACTAGTGCGAAAAAAATGAAAATTAAAGTATCAAAAATAAAGTATCGAGGGAAAGTGCGACGTTGATTTACGCCACCCAACATGCAATGTCCCTAGAATTCGGCAGAAAATGGGGTCTTAACATTAGGTTCCCTCTGGTTGTCCTTCCGCACGCGGGACACAGCGTGAACTTAAAAAAATAGAAAAAAACTGCTTATTTCTGCTCATGGCAATCAAAATTGTGGTGCAGCAAAATATATATATATATATATNATATATATATATATCCAATATTTTAACCTGATTTGGCTACATAAAAATTCTGTGTTAAGTACCGTCATAAGGCGCAAATTTTCACTAAAATGACTCGAAAGTCCACCTTCAACAACAACAACAAACGAAAACAGAGAATGATATGACGCTTAGCTCTTCAGGGAAAAATATTATTATTATAAAAGTTAACATTTATAGCATAAATGGAAAGCAAGATTATTCATATAATATATGAACTGTAATCTAACTGAAAGACAATGCACAGACGAAGCAACTGAATTTAGAAACTAATAGGTTAGGGAGTAGAGAGCACTGAGAGAGAATTTAAAATCGTACAGGAACAACAGGATTTCTCATTTTGCATGAAGGATGATATAAGTTTTGTTCATTTTAAAATTCCGTTTTTTTTTTCTTTAAAGTAAGAACACTTTGATAGAGGTATTATATAAGAAAAAAGACCCAATACATATCATAAACACACTTTAAAAATCTTATATAAATACTAGTCTAGTCTAAAACTTAACGTTCTCGTGAGATCTTTTCTTAGTGCTCTCCTCCTCCTGCTAGCCTACCTATATGTCAAATTTAATCTTTTTAAGTCCAATTGTTTCGTCTGTGCGTTGCCTGTTTGTCACTCGGTAATGACAACGCTTTATATAAATAGTAGATACTATAAACAAAAATTAAAATACGCAAGCCACTTTTAAACAACAGTTAATTCAAATATGAAAATTGGTCGCTCACCATCCCTAAAGCGCTCCTTATAAAACGATAGCAACTCCCCCTGTTTTGGCACAGTATCAACTTAGCAGAATACCCCACCGTGGTGTACGTTTATTTTTACCCCAAAAACTTAAAACGCGTTGGCCGATTTGGCATAATACAGCGCGTTGAGTGGTGTATGATTTATTAATTTTTATCTTTATCTTTTCTTGTAAAAAAAGAGCTTCACGGCTTTTCTCGCATGGAGGACACCTAGTGTTAAGACACTCCAGTTTCCACTTTTCGCTGAATTCCGGAGGCATTATGTGTTGAGTGGCGGAACTCTATGCCGCGCTTTGCATCGTTACCAGAGCGAGGAAATGAAATAACAACACTAATATACAAAATTCAGTTTTACTTATTTAATTAGGAGTTTCAGGGAATCCTCTGTCAGTGCTCTCTTACATTCTCCAAGGAAGTAACATGTCAATTTCAAAGCCCTGCACCGTATCGTTTCTACTGTGCGTAGTCTGCCTATTCAGTATCGGAAGAAAATTATAAGTACAGATAATATTATTGAGTTTTCTTAAATACTTATAACGAGACCATGACGCACGCAGCTTGTAAACGCGATGATCGTGGGTTCGATTTCCACTCGTTGTAATGAAATATTTAATATTTTCATTTATCTCGCTCTGGTAAGGCGGTAAAGTGTGGCGTTGTGTTCCACCACTCAACACCCAATGCCTCGAGATATCAGCGGAAAGTGGAAAACGCAGTGTCTAAAAAGAGTTATTTAAAGTTAAATAGTTATACATTTTATTTAGCTTTACGCTGTATCCCGCACGTATCAGAGTAGACAAATGGAAACTGGGAACTGAGTGTGATGGCACTCGGCTCCCATTAGGACAATTCCGTTCCCCAATTTCCACCGATTTCTGGAGACATTACGTGTAAAATATGTACAAAAATATGTGTGTAAAATACGTTATAGCATAGTTCCATATATTATGTAATGTGTGTATTAACCTACCTGTACCACCTACATATGTACATACATATGTAAAGTATTTCGGAGCATTCCTCAAGTATTGGTCATTGTTGGTTATGGTCGGCGCATTATGGAGCGCTGAAGATTCTTTACGGTTCTGTGTATATACTTAGTATACTTCAATAATTCGATTGCATGCTTTTTGAGGTCACCGTTGCTCGAGAAATTAACTTTATTTAATTTATTTATTATCCCTAGTTGGGTACAGCAAGTTCTTCCCTTGCTGCACCCAACTAGGGATTCATAAAAATAGAAAAAAATATTCATGTTTTAGGTATTCAGGTAAATTAAATAATAGAAAACTATAATATATGTGGTGCAGAGGCACTGAATGACTGTTAACACGATGATTGTGGGTTCGATACCTATTTGGGGAACGAGGCAAAGTGGAGGGTTGAGTTCCGTTACTCAACACGCAATGCCTCCAGAATTAAACGGAAAGTGGTGAATGTGTCTTAATTTATTACAGCACAACAAAAACTTCAAATATTAACAAAGTTATTATCTTCTACGTAAATCTAGCATAATAATTCATTAATAATTATATAGTTTTAATACCATTTCTTTACAAGAAAATTGATTGTTGTCTATAAAAAAAGTGTTACTACTAAACACTATTTTACGTAAAGTGAGCACAGAATTCGATACCGTAGTATCGAAATATAATCATTATCATCAAAATCAGAAGTTTCTTGTTCTGTGTCAATGGTACTCGCTCATTCATAAAGAATCTTCATGCCGTGTGATCCCGGCCTAGAATAGGATCATCCTGGTACTGGTGGTGTCGTAGGAGGCGACTAAAGTACGTGTGGTAGAATCACGTCGCCAGCAATGGCAACACGCATGGGCAGACTCGACCGGAATATTACCACCCCCGGCATTTAAAACCGGCGTGAAGTAGTGGCTTTATACCATTGCGTTGCATCAGGTAATGCCGGGCTCCGGCACCTTAAAGGTAGGTGTAGTATTTGTGAAGTGAGGGCTAATGACAACAAACACACGTCTATTCCATAGAACATTTATTGCAGTACTGATTACACATTTCGTACGTAACTCACAGTACACTCCTCCACTCTTAATTAACAATATAACCTTATACCTAATTTGCTTAAGCAAATTTTTACTTATTATCTACACTTTTTACTGAGGTTCTTTATTAACCCTACATTGGCGTATGGGTCGGGGTTGGGGCGCATTCACCTGAGTCGGCGAGGCAACATTATCCTCCGATGACGACGAAATCGGAGTATCAAATGCCCCAGATTCAGGTGAGCTTAGTTGTTGTGGATCAACACCACGCAGCGACGCATCTCGATCCGGTGAGCTATCCGACAGACCCTCTCGTACTGGTGATTGCAACGGTTCTTTGAGAGCTTCAGAACCTGTTTCCGGCTGATGATCAAAATTTTGAGAAGTCGAGTTGAAAACTAATGACTTCCGTCCCTCTCTACTGCTACGATTACGCAACTGGTCTATATGTCTATGCACCACGTCTCCCTCGTTCGTTAAAACTTTAAAATTGCTACGACCTAAGCTATCGACTATACGACCCGGAATCCATTTTGTTCCTTTTAAAAACTGCCTGTACCAAACCTCGTTATTACTCTCTAAATTTCTATGAGCCCCGGCCGCAAATTCTTTTTGACAATTCTGCTTTGAAGAGACATAAGCTTGCCTATCGGGCCTAATTAGATCTAAACGAGTACGGATCCGACGACCTAACATTAACACAGCAGGGCACTCACCCGTTGTAGAATGTTCGACATTCCTATAATGTAGTAGAAAAGTCCACAAAGCCTTATCAATATCTTGTTTGTCATTTATCGCTTTCTTAATAACTCTTTTCAGAGTCCTAACCGCATTCTCTGCTAAACCGTTGGAAGCAGGGTGGTAAGGCGCAGTGAAAACATGTTCTATGCCGTTTGTCATTGTGAAATTTTTAAATTCACTAGACACAAACTGTGTGCCGTTATCAGTGACTATTTGACGCGGAAAGCCCCACCTGCTAAATAATTCGCTCAATCTATTAATCAAAGTAAAAGCTGTCATACTCGCAACCGCAAGAACTTCGATCCATTTAGACATCGCATCAACCACAACAAGATAAGTCCTACCTAAAATCGGGCCCATGTAATCTAAATGAAGCCGGGACCACGGCCGTGCCGGCCAAGGCCACATTCGCGGAGCTTGACGCGGCGGCGCGTCTGCCTGCCCCACGCACACCGCACACTCCCGGCACATCCGCTCGACAGCCTCGTCCACCCCGGGCCACCATACATAACTTCGAGCAAGCGCCTTTGACTTAACAATTCCCATATGTGGCTCATGAATTAATAACAATACTCTGTCCCTACATTTCTCAGGTACTACCAATCTATGGCCCCACATAACGCAACCCAATTCTTCATACAGCTCATCTTTTCTATTGAAAAACGGTTTTAAACTAGTTATTTCACATTGTGTAGGCCAGCCATCGTGAACAAAACTCAATATTTTAGACAATAACGGGTCACGTGAGGTTAAACGTTTAACTTCAGTACAATCTAATAACATCTCTTGTTGAACATAATGTAAGTAAGTCTGTTCCGGTACTGATAGCACCTGATTATCTTTCGTCGGAACCGGCAACCGTGACAACCCGTCTGCACCATTTTGATCAGTACGCACGTACTCAATATCGTAAGAGTAACTCGACAAAATTATCGCCCATCTCGTCATCCTGCTAGCCACCATTGTAGGGATACCTTTGTCTGGCCCGAAAATGGACACTAATGGCTTATGATCCGTGCGTAATACGAAACGCCTTCCATATAAATATTGGTGAAATTTAGTAACACAGAATATTATAGCTAAAGCTTCCCTATGAATTTGTGAATAATTTTTCTCCGCGTCGGTTAAAGTGCGCGATACGTAGGCTACCGGCCGCTCGACGCCGCCGTCCGCGCCCCGCTGACTGAGCACGCCCCCCACCCCGCGAGCACTCGCGTCACACGTAAGAAATAACGGTTTCGTTGGATCATAGTGTGCTAAAATTTCCGTACTTATTAATATTTTTTTTATACGAAAAAATGCTTTCTGACAATCATCCGTCCAATGCCACTGTTTGTCCTTCTTTAATAAATCGTACAAGGGATACAGTTTGTCACTTAAGTTTTTTATAAATTTTCCATAAAAGTTAACAAAACCAAGAAAAGAACGCAACTCAGTAACATTAGAAGGTTTTGAAATACCCAATATAGCTTCAATTTTCCCAGGATCCGCCTTTATACCATCTTTACTTAAAATATACCCCAGGTATTTGATCTCATCCACCAGAAACACACACTTGCTACTCTTTAATTTCAAACCAGCTCCATTTAATTTTTTAAACACAGCCTCTAATGCCACTAAATGCTCCTGAATTGTTTTACCGCCTATAATGACATCATCAAGAAAAACTTGCACATTTGGTATTCCACTCAATAAATTACACATAATCCTTTGAAATATCCCGGGACTAGATGATAAGCCATACACTAATCGATTATACCTATACAATCCGCGGTGTGTATTTATGACCGTATATTTTTTTGAGTCATCTAATTCAATCTGGTTATATGCCTGAGATAAATCTATTTTTGAAAAATAACGAGTGCCACTCATATTAACCATAAGATCATCTATTTTTGGCAATGGGTAACGATCGACTTCCAAAACTGGATTTAAAGTACCTTTATAGTCCGCACAGAGTCTCAAAGAACCGTCCGTTTTACTTGCCGGCACCAGCGGGGAGGCCCAGTCGGAAGCGTCCACCGGCTCGATGACCCCGTCCTTCAACATCTTGTCCAGCTCCTCATCGATGCGCTCGCGCAACGCGTAGGGCACCGGACGCGCGCGCTGGAACACCGGCGTCGCGCCCGCGCGCACGCGCAATGTTGCCGCGCCGCCCGTGAACCGACCCAACCCCCCGCTAAATAATTCCTTATATCTGCAACGTAAATTATAAATCTCCTTAACCACCTCTGATTGATCACAACTAATATTATGACACGCCATATAACTCGGTATTTTTATGTCTAACTCTGCTAGCCACTGCCTACCCAGTAATGAAGTAGTGCCTCCCTCAATAATGAACAATTCTAATTGTTTACTTCGACCAGCATACGAAACTGTCGGTTTAATTAAACCAATAGGGCTTATTTTGGAACCATCATAAAAATTAAGCATTAAATTACTCTTAGACATTTGTAAATGCGAGAAAAACCGTTGATACGTGTTTTTACTTATACACGATATGGCGGTGCCAGTGTCCACCTCCATATTAATTAATTTACTGTCTATAGTTACCGGCACACTCACCGCACGATAATCGTTCAAGCAGAGATGATGAAAGTCTTCTTCGATTTCCGTTTCTTTGTCCCCTGACACGTCCCCAAAGTACATCCGTCCGTGAGATCGAGTTTGCCCCCGACTGTTCCCGCTAACAACCCCTTCAGCCCGTCGCTCCGGACACACGCGACGTAGATGACCTGCGCGTTGACATCTGCTACATATATAATCGCGGAATTTGCAATTAGCATAACCGTGGTCCATTGAACCACAACCTCCACAATATTGGTGTCCGCCTGTTCCATTTTGTGCTGAACCGATTCGCTGGTTGCGATTCGAACCCCTGTACCGCGTCGATGACTGCCACGCGGCATGCGCACCCGGCGGCCGGCCGCCGCCGCCAGCGCCCGCGCCTGCGCTGCCCCCGCTCCGCGACATTACATGCAATGCCTGCGCGTCTCCGCCGCCGCTCACGGTTGTTTTGGCTTCCACTGCAGCCGAGTCCCTCTCCGCAGCCTCCAAAGACAACGCTAATTTTACTGCCTCTGAGTATGTTATGCTGTCCTTTTCCGCAAATAATTTTTGGCGTATAATATCACTACTCAGTCCACAAATAAATTGGTCTCTAAGATTATCATTGAGAGAAGCTTCGAAATTACAATGCCGTGATAATCTTTTTAATTCTGCTACATACGTTGCCACATTCTCATTATTAACTTGTCTCCTTTGACGAAACCGGTATCTCTCGGCAAGCGCAGATGGCGTCGGTTGCAAATGATGACGTAGCAATTCAACTGCTACTGCATAGGTTAAATCTTTTGGCTTCCGAGGGCTCGCTAAGTTCACAAGTAGCTCGTATGTTTCATCCCCAACCACAGCAATCAGTGTTGGTAATTTTAATTCATCCTTAATGTCGTTTACCAGAAAGTACATATCCAACCGGTCGACGTACGATGACCACGTGCCATTCCCGACTTCAAACTTCCCTATTTTTCCCACAGACATCTTCTCAATATATTTATCGATACAATTCCGTACCGTAATTGTATATCACGCAACACACAAATGTTCAAATGTTCGAAAAACCAGCCTCGTCGCCACTGTAGTATTTGTGAAGTGAGGGCTAATGACAACAAACACACGTCTATTCCATAGAACATTTATTGCAGTACTGATTACACATTTCGTACGTAACTCACAGTACAGTAGGCAACGCACCTGTAGCTCCTCTGGTGTTGCACGGGGTCGTGGGCGGTGGTAATCACTTACCATCAGGTGACCCGAACGCTCATTTGCCTTGTCTTTTTCATAAAAAAAATTCAAATAATCAATCTTAACATACAGACCAGGAGGGTCTGAAATCACAGATTCAGACTCTTCAAAAGTTGAGACGATTGCTTATTACGTGACCTTTCTCCAGTATTATCGATGGATCACGGAGGCCCCCTCTCTCCAGGCTCTTTTACAACTCACACTTGCTTCTAAAATCTTTCTAACTATTATTTCTTCATTTATTCTTATGGTATGCCCAAAACCACCTAGGCACATTCTTTTTCATTCTTGTAACATCCCCGCTAGTACCTGCCACGGAGCCATAACATACTAGGTACCTTACGGTTTTCACACTTGATTACTTAGATCTTATTATATGAAGCCGTAAAGAAAGTCGTTTGATACTAAATAGAGTCGTACTTTAATATTAGCACCCTTTGTAATTTAGTCATGTATGCTAAAGTTCTTAACGAAATAAGGCCTTTTGATCACGCACTATGTAAGGTTTTGATGTTTTTTTTTTATTTTGACTTCAATTTTTGTCGGTATTTAGTCATTCATAATAAAAATATACGAGAATAGAGATAGAGATAGTGAGAAGAGAGATAATGAGAAGAGCCAGCAAGAAACTCAATAGTGCACTATTATATTATTATTTTTGAAAGTTTTACTTTATGGACATAGAGGATTTAATATAACAACCGATGCTTATGCAGTCGCACCGTGGTGCCCCTGCGCCAAGACGGCCTCAAAAGCAAATATTGACATTTAAAGTGAAATCCTTTAACCGTAATATTTAATATTATACTTTGCGGAGTGTCAGATTTCCACGTTTGGAGCAGTTTGTAGCAATCCATGGTCACATGTAGTGGTGGACCGAAATAGCATTCTACTGCTAGTTATTACATCAATATTATTAAATCTTCTTAAGAAATGGTAGTTTAGTTGCGCATCCTAAAATAGTGGCAGTGACGTAATTCAAAAAGTAGCAATTTGTGGGAAATCTTAATATAATTATTTTTCTCTAGGCTGAGGCCAGAAGAGTGCAACTGTAAACGCGACCGTTCTGGGTTCAATTTCCACTCGGAAAAATGAAATATTTCATAAACTCGTTTTCCCACTTTGGTAATGAGGCAAAGCGCGGCATTGAGCCACTAAACACAGAATTCTGCGGAAAGTGAGGAACGGTGTTTCCAAATGTTTTAATGGGAAACTGAGTGTCTTAATACTAGGTTCCCAGATTCTGCTTATCCTACTATGTGCGGTGTACAGCGTGAAAAAAAAAATCTTAACAAATTCAGAACCATCAGAACAACTGTTCAAAGATACGAGTATCAATAACATGGCCAGAAGTCTATTTTGATACTATTTACAAATCAAAACTATTAAAATTCTTTTTTACATATTTTACTGCCTTTTTCACTATCATATTTTTATTTATATCTACCCACTGTCATATTATATAAATATTCTCCCACGAAAGACAAATCAAAAAACAAAAGCAAACATAAGCTATAGAAACCAAATGATTACAGACAAGCATTTTGGACATTGATAAATAATAAAGCCACCCCACAATTTTTGTCTCGTCGTATTTACGACGAAGCGGAATTTACGATTATTTTACGGTATTTTTATTTGCACAATCAGATAACGCTATAATGGATCAACATCATCACGCATATGCACATAAAGCATGGGACTATAAATAAATTGTTGATAGAGCAAAATATGTTTGTATTTATTTCTAGTCCAGTCCATTTATCCTCGCGTAGTGACCAGTCGTGGCGCAGGCACAAGCGAGTGACTGTAAACGCGACAGGTTGTAGGTTCGATTTCCATTCGAGAAAATGAAACATTTAATATTTTCATTTTGTGTTTTTCGTTTAATATTTTCATTTTGTGTCAAAGCTCAGTGTGAAGAATGTGAGTTCTGCAACTCAACACGATAAGCGTCCAGAATTCGTCGGAAACTGGAGAGCGAAGTGTCTTCATACTAGGCTCCATTTACCTAATGTATTTATGTATATTGTACCATTGTATATGTTACAGTTCATAAAAAAATGTATTTTTACGCATAGCAGAGTGGATAGAGAGAACTTTGTGTTGGCATACTCCGTTTCACAATTTGTGATGAATTCTCGAGACATTGCACGTTGAATGATGGATTTCAGCGCTGCGCTTTATTTTGTTACTCTTACCAGAGTAAGAAAATTAAAATAATAAAACTAAACTAAATTAGCTTCACATTGTATCCCTAGCGGGGTGGTCAGAGAGAACGGAGAACCCTACGGTCTCGGCATACCTCTTTCGCCTAGTCCACTGTCATCGACTTCTTCATACATGCCCTCGAGGGATCCTCATGCTTTTTACATGACGTTCCTCCCGTATCTTTAATATTGTGTTTTCGAAGGTCAACTGAGGTCTCCACCTACCTCTTTTATCGCTCACTTTTTCATCACTCATTCGTTCGACATGTCCAAACCAGCTGAGTACGTTCTTTTTCATTCTCACCGTGACATCCTCGCTAGTGCCTCCTTTTTACGGATTCGATCAGCTAAGCTGACTCCGCATATTTTACGAAGAATCACATATCCACAGCATTCATCTTTCTTTCATTCTTCTTCTGTAATACCTACATTTCGCCGCCGAATAACAGCTAAACAAAATAAAATAATCCATTCTCCCGACCAGGAATCGAATCCACAACTGTCGCGTTAACAGTCATCCGCTATACCAAAACGACTCCAATAAATATAATATAATCAATATATATTGTTTTAAGTATCTGGAATCTGTCTGGTCTAGATGGCTATCTTAAGCACTAACTGAACCTCTTAAGTACCGTGTCGGGACGTCGTGTCGACTATTGACCTAGTACTAGGAGACTGTGGTGCTAATGAAACGTACCCAATATTATTTACGATTAACTTAGTTTTAGCGTAGTATTGAAAAAGAAAGTTTTTAGTTTTTTTGTCTGAAAAAAAAGGGAAAAAAGCATCTTCTCGCTACATCCCGCATATAGTACGGTGTGCAGAGAAAATCAAGTATTAGAAAACTCCGTTTTTCACGCAACGTTCACTTTTCGAAACATTGCATGTTGAATGGCAAACAATTTTTGATTACTGTAGCATAAAAAGTCAGGTCAATGAGTTTCCCCTCTTAACATTTAATGTCTTGGATTTGGGCGGGAAGCGGAGTGTCTTGATTCTAGAATATCTCCACCCGCCGTGCTCCACGTCGAATACAGCGTGAAGTTCAAAGAAAATCTCGAGTAATGTCCATATTTGGGTGGGTTCAAGGTAATTGTTATGAGTTCGATTCTCATTCGGGATAATGTTTATATTTACAAATAATTCGCGATAAAGTTGAGCCAATCAACAATGGTTTGTCTGTTTGAATTATTTAAGCTTCACCATTACGTAAGTAGGCAAAGCGTGAACTGTATGTATAATAGTCATCGTGGTCCAAAAAGAAAAAGTCTGACAGTAAACACGATGATTGTGGGTTCATTATCCACCTGGGGGAAATATTATATGTAAAATATTTTCATTTTCCAACTCTAGCGTCTAAAGAGTGGCGTTGAATTCTGTCACTTAACATGAAACTTCTCCGATTCGTGATAATAGGGGAGAATGGAGAGTTTTAACCGTTTTACGTGTGAAACTAAAAAAAAGGTCTAAATCCAAAAATAAAAATCATAAATCTCAAATCCTCCATCTCAAGAAAAAGGGCGCAAATGAAAAAAAATCCCACACCATGCACTTTCATACATACCCAAACAGATACCCCCCAGGCCGAGACGTGCCGGCGCCGCCCAAGGCTGTCTACAGGCTCGAGGTTAAGGACTCTACGTTTTTTATCTAACTGTGTTCCGTATCTTTTCTGCTCGTGCCTCTGATTATTATCAAAAGTGAAGAAAATTTTAGTATTTAGTAATATACATTTACAGCTTCACGATACATCCCGAGTATAGGGACAACTGGGAAATTTATTTTCAGTTCCCGTTTCGGGCTACAAAGTGTGGCGTTGAATTTCACCCCTCAACACGCAACGTCACGAAGATCTGGTAGTAAGTGGGGAGCGAAGTGGCTTAATATTATGTTCTTCAGGGCAGAAACTGGGGAAAGGAGGAAGACTCGGTTCCCTCTGCCTCCCGTATACGGGATATAGTAATAATAGTAATACAATACTCAGAAAATACTGTTTTAATAGGTAAATTACATATTAAAGAATAATGAAATAAAAAAAATGTTAAAGTTATTGCAAATCTTTATCGTCGTATTCTCAATGAGCATTTCTTGCTTCTACTGCAAAATGTAGCTAGGTATTGTTGTCATCAGTATTCCACGTGGATATGAGTTATAACGAGTATATGTACGTATTTTGTTTACCTCCAAGTTCATTCCCGCTAAGCAGGGTAGGTAGAAGGAAAATAATTTAAGGTCACGCTGTTTTCTACTTACCGCTAAACTATCAAGACATTGGGTATTGAATGCCGGAACTCAACGCCGCGCTTTGCCTCGTTACCAGCTAGAAAATGAAAATATTATATATTTCAATTTCAAAAGGGAATCGAATCAGCTGGGCTCTCTTTTTTAAATAGAAATGAAAAAAAAAACATGACTTAACGCCGTTAATAGAAAATTAGTAACATTAGTTTAATAAAGAGTGGTGGCCAGTTGCCTATCTAAGTCTGTGTTTTGAAAGCACCTAAGAATCGGTCTAGACGTTTCAGACGACCTAAGTTTGAGCACTTTCTCTTACAAAATCTTCCACAAATATTTCAAGTTACCTGAGTTTGTTTGGTCATAATAATTTATTTTCAAAGTTGTTTCACCAATAGCTTTTTGTACTAAGCTTGTTTTATAAAGCTTCACGCTTTATCACGCATGTGGCAGGGTAAGTACAGTAAGCAGAAAAAAGATAATGTTTAACTTTGTTTACTACTTACCGACTGCATTCTAGATATTTCCTGTTAAGTTGTGTCGCGCAACGATGAACTTTGCTTAACCAAATTGATGTCATATAAAATCATTTATGACAAAAATCTGGTTAGGCAAAATTAACATATTAAATACATCACTCTCTCTAAAGGAAATGGAAGCAAAAAGCGACGCATTGACAGTCGCACAGTTTTGCCCCTGCGCCACGATGCTCGCAAGACGCCAGAAAAAGTCCTTAATATTCATTGGGCTAGCCATGGGTGCCCAGTTGCCGATCTTATTGTAGGGAGAGGATCCCAGAGTTGCGCCTGGGACTTTACCCAAGTAGGCTCAAAGGGCTCCATAAAAATCCTTGCTTTAAGTTTTCATATACTCTTTTTTTAAGCCTTGAATAAAATGCGGCGTTAAGTTACATCAATTATAAATATACATGCTCGCCTACACTCCAAGCTCCTGTCTCAACGTAAAGCATACTTACAATAATTTGAAAATATACACAACCTACACAAAGTAATGCATAATACAACTCACAACCAATATAAGTACATAATATACATACATATATATTTGAAATTATTAAA
Source organism: Heliconius hermathena (assembly GCA_013403705.1). NCBI lineage: Eukaryota > Metazoa > Arthropoda > Insecta > Lepidoptera > Nymphalidae > Heliconius > Heliconius hermathena. Next base: position 525,478 of record JAAIXJ010000064.1, read on the forward strand.
TATTCATTTATAAAATATTTAAATAAATTTATAAAATATTTAAATAAAAAATATATTAGTGAGGCCAGTCGTGATATCGTTTTTCATTATGATATCAGAGTTTCTGTTAAAACTTTATATAAATAAAAAAATTACGAATTAAAAAATCTATATTACAATTGCTTAGCCATTTGGTCGCTTCGCTCTTATTTTATTATTTTAAATAAATATTATGATAGGGTTCCGAATCTCTAAAGAAAAAACGGAGCTCTTATAAAATTACTTTGCCGTCCGTCTGTACGTCTGTCAAGGCCATTTATCTCGAGATCGGTGTTTATGATCGGTGCAAATTTATGAAATTTGCAATAAAAGTAAAGAAATAATCCGAAAAAAATATCATGTACATTACATTACATATTACAGTTAAAACTATAGCAATTTATATTTATAGTTCATTTAATACAAACACAGGTAGGGAACACTCGGCACTCCCACTTGACCGGTTTTTTTATAATATTGTAGCAGTTATGATAATATTATACTTAAATCACCCACACTGCTCTGTTAAAAATAGTTAGATTATTTTATTTACGCTTAAAGTAAATTATACAAAAATAATACAAAAAATCCTATAAACTACACCAAATTCATATCCAAAAAAAAACTAAATTTCTCAGCCAGATAATAAAACACTGATCGGCGAACGTAAAACCTAACTAACTTTCTAGGTCACAGGACAGTTAGACCAATCGATAGTTATCTAAAGACTATCCAGCCTGATGGACTTTGTTACTACCTATAAATGAGTTATGTCTACTAAAAAAATAAATAAGAAAACTCAAATGTGTACAAATTAAACATAACATTTTATTTAGCTTTACGCTGTATCTCGGACGACCCGCTTTTTTTCCTCGTTACCAGAACGAGGAAATGAAAATATTAAATATGTTATTTCCTCGAGTGGTAATGGAACCCACAATCTTACAGTCACACTCTTGTGACCTGCGCCACGACTTGCCTCCATAAAATATATATTATCTAAATAAACTCAGATCTTGATTAAAAACTCTCTTTAAGCTTAAAAGTTGTATAGTAAAAGTACATTCTGATACAATGTAACTCTCGAGAAACTCTCTTATCTATCTTAGAAATATAAAAGTAACAATATAAACCAGTAAAATGGTACTGAAGCTGCGTTATTATCTTCCGAAGTGAGAACAAGTTCGAATACTAAGAAGGAAATAGCTTATTGGAAGTAGTAACCTAAATCAAAACTTTAACAACTTCCCCCTTTCACAAGTTCCCTCTTCTCCCCAAATTTCTAGGTCGTCAAAGACAGTTTTGCTGCTACCTCTTTTAGTGTTATGCATGCATAGCCTAATTTCTTAGAGCTTTAGCAGTATCTAAGGCACACGGGTACAAAATGTGCCTCTAAAACGTCTTTACTTTTTTACTGGCATCAAATATTTCCTATCTAATTAATTCAACCTTGCTATGAGAATCTTTATATATGCTTAAAAACATAAGCAAATATAATATAATTGGACTACACTTCAAGTTCTTGTGTAAGGCCATATATAACGCTTAAATCAGTTTCACGCTGAATCCCGCACACAGACGGAACCTAGTGTTAAGACTTTCCGTTCCTCACTCTCCGCCGAATTCTTCACGAGACATAGCGTGTTGAGTGAGGGAATCCAACAACGAGTTTTTGCCTTGGTGCCAGAGCGAAGAAATAAATATGTTACGAAAACTAATAATTCATTCCTCCGAGTGGAGATCGAACTCACAACCGTCGCGTCAGTCACACCCTTGTGCCCCTGCGCCACGACGCCCTCATAAATAAAATAAAACGCTTAAGTTGGTAATTATCGTATTAGCTGATATGCCATTAGCCCTGGATAACTTTCCAGACGTTTATTTCATACATACCACAAAATATGATTTATTAAGCATCTACAGTATAATTTCATCTTTCTTTAGCTTCAATCTGTATCCCACGTATAGCGGGGTAGACAGAGGGAGTGTTAAGATATTGTGTTCCCAATTTTTGAGCCATTGCGTGTTGAGTGGCGGCACTCAGCGCCGTGCTATGTCTTGTTACCAGAGCGGGGAAATGAGAATATTTTTCCCCGAGTAGGAATAAAACACACAACCGCCACGTTTATTGTCACGGTTAAAAACAATAAAAATCACAGTTTTTAATATTTCGGGGTGTTCCTTAGAAATACTTAATCGTACGGTGCCCTGGTCCGTCATTTATAAAGAAGACATTAATTTCTTGAGAAGGCGTGGGCGCAAAGGTTAGAGTTGAAATTTAATAATACCTTGGGCAATTTGGGAAATTTCTGTGATAAATGATCATTTCGTTTTTTAAAATAGGCATATTTTATTATAATATAAAAAGGTTATATAATACTGGGTTATATATAGTATCGGCAGTTAAGTACTATGTTTATTAAAAGAATCTATAATATAACTTTAATACTTAGTAAGGAGAGAGCAATGCTTGGTAAATATCGAAATGTCGGCCAACTGAATGTTACAACAATTAAGTATTTGAGGCCGTTACGGCGCAGGTGTCACTGAGCCGTAACACGATGGTTTTATGTTTGATTTCCACTGTAGATTAATTATTTATTTTCATTTCCTCGCTATGGTTACAACAACAGGTACAAGTCAAAGCGCAGAGTTGAGTTTAACCAGTCAATGCGCAATATCTCCAAAATTGAGTTACCCTGTTATAAACGGGATACAGCGCGAAGCTAAATAAACCTATCTTAAAATCCCCAAAAGATTAATGTAAACGATTTTTTCTCAACAATTGTAGATGTATTTATTGTTGTTCGCATATCTCTCACTCGCCGCCATTACCCCAGTTACGAAACTTTCCACTCAGTGAATTATTCGCCAACTTTCAACTTTGTATTGATGACTTGTTTTAAATACAGTGGAATATTCTAGAATTCTTTAATGTTGTTTATTTTGTGTTATTTTCCTTTACATTGTTGTTAATTGAGAAAGAATAGTGATTGTATACTTTTTTTAACAATTGAATTGCCTAGCTATGTCGGTATTCATTTTTTCATGGAAAATGGCCAAGGGTAAACTCTTATAATTAACGCAAGTACACCAACGTCTGTCTGTAATAGCGGCAGTTGTGGGTTTGTTTCCCACACGAGGAAATATGTTACTTATTTTTACTACTTTTTTGGGGACGGTGTGACTGCGACAGGTTGTGAGTCCTCTTCCTACTCGAGAAAATGAAAAAAAAAATTGATTAACAGTTGTATTAGTTTTTTTGTGTAATAGTTTTTATCTGTCATATAAATAGAATTTCCGTTTTTTAATTTTTTTCCTTAATTATAGGTACTGCAAGTTCTCACTTCTTGCCAAAAACCATGCATAAATGCTATTATCTTTTGATTAAGTTAATTAAAAACCTTGATGTTTGTTTGTGGTCCAAGGAACCGTAGACCTGAATATTAATTTCAAATTTGATACCTTCAGAAAATCTCCAAATAAATGGTCTTGATAGACGGACAAGCGTGAGCGGCAATTAACGTTTATACAATATAAAAAAAACTCTATAGGAAGTGTAGGGGAGCAGTAATCGAAGATTTCTTGAAATTTCTACAAAGTCCACGCAGACAAAGTTGTGGGCGTACACAAGAGCAAATACACCAATACCTCGCTTTGCGTCGTTTCGTTTTGCGTTTTTTTCGAAGTTGCGTCGCTGCTTAGTTTTTACTGATTTTCACTGTGCGTCGTTAGATTTTTGAAGTTGCGTTGTTTTGGATTCGAGTCTTTAATTTTTTTCCTAAAATGTGGCAACACCTTTGTTTTTAATTGCGCCATGCCATCAAAATTTGGGGATTCCCTTTCTAACAAAAAAACACAGTATCGAAGATACTGGAGGAAGGTCACGTAAAAAGCATGAGGACTCCCCGGAGGGCATGTATGAAGAGGTTGATGACAGTGGACGAGGCGAAAGAGGTATGTAGAGACCGTAGCATTTGGCGCTCCGTTCTCTCTGACTACCCCGCTAGGGATAAAGCGTGAAGCTAGTTTAATAATCTACGCAAATTTAATACAATTTTATTTTCACTTTGTTTTGCTTGTTTTAGAGTTCAGTTAAATTACGTAGTGTGAGGTAATGTAGTGTGTTGTGCTTTTTTAAAAAGAGAATAATTAATTTACATATATAAAGTTTTACGTGGTGTTTTTGGTTACAAAAAAGATAAATATTTCCCCAATTTATTTATTGGCAGAGTTATATTCTTTTTTATATATTATAAATTTGTATAATAATTACTACTACTACTTGGAGATAAAATTAGTGTAATTTTATTTTAAAAGGTAGTATTTTCGTAAGCCTGGAACCTATCTTCGATAATTAAATAGTTTGCTATAGAAAATCTATTTTCACTTTGCGTCGTTTTAATTTGAGTCGTGTTTTTTTGGAATGTAACCCCGACGCAAAGCGAGGTATTGGTGTACCTCCAAAAACCTATTGAACCTTTACTTAACAAATATTGGCGCACGTGGGTGTTTCTGAGAAAATATTGAGAGTATAATATTATATTACCTAACAATAAACAACGAGTGATTTTCATTCATTAGTTATTAAGCACAAAGCTTTGACGTATATGTGTGACGTCCGACGTAAATATGCTTACGTATATTATTATTGTTATATATTTAAGTTAACGCTGTATTTCGCACGTAGCATGGTAGGCAGAGGGAACTTGGGCACCTTTTTTAAGGTACTGTTCCCATTTAAACACTTCCGTTAATCACTTATCGCCGAATCCGGAGACATTGTGTATTGATTGGCATTTTGCCTCGTTACCTAAGCGAGGAAATGAAAATATGAAATATTTCATTTCCTCGCTCGCTAAGCTTCACGCTTTATCTCTAGCGGGGTAGTCAGAGAGAACGGAGCGTCAAACGCTACGGTCGCTACATACCTCTTTCGCCTCGTCCACTGTCATCAACCTCTTCATACATGCCCCCCGGGGGGTCCTCGTGTTTTTTACGAAACCTTCCTCCAGTATCTTTGATACTGTGTTTTCGAAGGTCAACCAAGGTCTCCCCCTACCTCTCTTACCACTCACTTTTTCATTATAAATCTTTTTTGCCATTCTTTCATCACTCATTTGTTCGCCGTGCCCAAACCAGCCGTTAATAAAAAAAGCAATTAAACAAGCGCGCGAAGTCGCATGCGAGTCGCTAGTAATTGAATAATAATATAAAATATTCCTTTTGTTATAATAGAGATTCTACTTGTAAAGGAAAAATTTCACCTTTATCGATTCTATCGTAATTTTATTTATAGGTTCACGTGTGGGCTCAATTCTATATAACCGGAGTTCACGATATCTTTTATCAGTCTTCATCTTAATTTTGATAAGAAATTATCTCCATTGATAGATAGAGTTGATATAATATTAACCTTTGATACAATATATAGTGTTTTTATATACTGTTTGAACATACTAAGAACTTTAACAGTGATTTTTTGATTTTTTTTTTCTTCTAACAATGTAAGTAGTATTGACTTTTTTAGCCTCACTCAATCTCTCATATATTTTATAGTAGTGTAGGCAATAGGCATCTAGTGTTAAGAAACTCCGTTCTTCACGAATTATTCTTGATTTTATTTATTCCCTTGTTACTTGCTAATTGTTGACGTAGTTTTTTAGTGTTACGATAATGTGTATAATTTTTTAAATGGTCCATATCGATCCGTTATATCGATCCACCTTAAAAGATAAAACGGAACTCTTAAATTATCACTTTGTTGGCCGTCTGTTCGTCTGTCAATACCAATCATCTCAAATTAAGCCAATTAATATAAAAAAAAATCAGATCTACGTTCCCTTGAGCACAGAAAAATCAAGTTTTTAAGTGAATGTAATCAAAAACTTCGAGCTTTCGTATTTTAGTAACGTTTTTGCTGTATGTTGTATAAAATTCGTCGCGTTGTCAAAACCTATATATAGTGTGCTTCCTGTGAACCTACAGATATGTAATTATGCACGAAGTGAAAACTTACAATGCAAAAAAAGGAAAAAAATGAGAATTGTAAATTTATAAAAAAAATCATTAAAAAAAGTATTAACTTATATTATTATAGTATAAGATAATATATTGTCGGTGGACGCGTCCGACTTACACTTGACTAGTAATATTTAATCCTAATCTTTTTTTTTATAACGTAAAATTTGGTCGTTTGAAAATCTGAAATTTCATTATATATTATATATTTCATTATATATTTATATAACTATTTGTTACTGCTGACAGGCTGGCAAACAATGCACGCAATATATTATATTTCCAGCTTGGGCAAAAGATACATTCCCCAAAGTGGAGAGTCCGCGTGAACCCGCGTCCATCACGTACACGTTCACATACTGTCCCACGACACGGCGACCCTAAATACAATACGTGAGGATAACAAAATCAATATAAGAATACAAATGTAAATTAGGGTAGCTGGTGTTCTCCACATCCCCTTATCATTTCCCGTTTCATTTATCACAACTCTATCAGTGTCATCAATCACTCCGACTTCGACAGCACCCATTGCTTTAACAACCTTAATATATGTATATGTACCATGTATGGTACAAAAATTATGTCAATATATATAATGTAAATACTCCGATTTGTTAGAAATCTTTGGTCTTCCACACTAAGGAAAGAAAGATATTTAAAAAACTCTCCATTTTCTCTTTCTCCATTTTTTATATATATTTCGTTTTATAATTTATCTATAAAACGAACTGATTAATTAATCTTTCAATTCAGTTTCACGCATGACTCAAATTTAACAAGGCAGAGAAATTCCCATTTTAAGATTCTTCTCCAGTATTATCCAAATATCACCCAATTTTCGAGACACTGTGTTCTGAGTGGCAGATCTCATCGCCAATGTGCTTGTCTTTTTAAAGTAATTCATTATCTCGAGTGGGATTCGAACCCACTATATTTATTAATTTACATGGAAGTATTTCATAAATAATGAAAATGCTTCCATATAAAAGACACTTTACTAAGCGAAATTAATTTAATTGTTACCAATAGCAAACTAAAACATCTGGTACAACCTCCGAGTTATTAGCTAAGACCTCATTTAACAGGTGAGCTCAATATTTCATGTGAACCGTGAACCGAGCCGGAACTTGTGTAGGTAGATCAAACCACTGAGCTATAAGCTATAAGCGATTAGCGTTTTAATGTTTTTTGTACTTCACGCTATGTCCCGCACATTGCAAAGTAGGCATAACAAACTTGGGAACCTAGTGACACTCCGTTCCCATTAAGGTACTTCCACTTTCTGACAAATTCTAGACCCACTTTGAATGGTGGAACTCACCTCCGCACTTTGTCTCCTTACCAGAGCAAAGAAATGAAAATATTAAATATTTCATTTCCTTGAGTGAGATTCGAATCCGTGCGCCACGACCGGCTTCAAATAATTTCAATATAGCCTATATTGAAATTATTTGAAGCCGGTCGTGGCGGTAATATACGAGAACCCACATATAGAAATCATAAAAATTTGCTGTGAATGTTACTGATATTACCAAATAAGTTAATATTATTTTTTACTATAGAAATTATTAGGATTAAATTATTTACAAACTACTTTCATTACATAACGAATAATATGAGCTATTTATTATATTTGTTACTTTATATAAAATAAAAAAATATGTATTTCATTTTTTGTAAAGAAAAAAATAAACGTTTATAAATTATTCCACGCGCGTAGGGTTGACTTTTCCCCCAAGCTATGTAATAATAAATGTCAGTTTTATTGTAAATTGTAACGGAAACTATTGTAAAAATTGTTCTGCCGTTCTTAGAAGAAATAAATGAAAAGAATACTTTATATTTGGACGCCGTAGCGTGGCGTGGCGTGACATGATTGACTTAACTTGACGGTAATAGGTTCAAATATTGTATTAATAGATAAAAGATACATACAGTACCTTTTTATCGGTTAATACGATTATGGTTATCACTCTAAGTGTTTTAACAATAGCAATTATATACGTTTGAGTAAGATACACTGCGTTGGATTCCATATACCACCAAATGTCACACAGTTACGAACGGAATATGGATAACGGATTAACATTAGTATGTAGAAAAAAATAGACTTTTAGGTTTTGGGATATTTTTGTATATTTCTTGAAGTTTATTATCCACACGCTGATGAAAACAAAACTATTTTCAAAAATCTTTTAAACTATTATTCTTGCGTTTGAAATATTTTACTGAATATTCCGGCCAGTAACATGGCAAAACTGGGGTTGACTTCCACCACTCAACGCGCAACGACTCCAGCATTCGGCAAAAAGTGGACAACGGAAATGTCTTAATGGTAGCAGAGTGTCTTAACACTAGGTTACCAGGTTCCCTCTACCTACTATGCTATATGCGGGAAAGCATGAAGCTGAAAAGAAATATTATTGTAACCTATCACTTACATTATGCTTAGCAACTGATGTACACATTAAGAGAAATTGCATACTAAAACTGGTACAACGAAGAGGACGGCGCACCGTAAAGAGAAAATAGATAAAATATTTCCACAATTTTTTTTAACTTTACATTCGCGGGACTAAACACCGCGTTTTGCCTACCAGAGCGGATAAAAGAAAATAAACTAAATGCAATTATTCCTCAAATGAGAATTAAACCCACAACCATCGCGTTTCCAGTGTCTGACTATCACTGTCCGACTAATCCACGACGGGCTCGTTACAATCTGAGTCATTGAATACAATGTAATTGAAAGAAGACAAGCAACTATATCGAGGGCAATCGTATAACAAATGCTAATTAGTGTAAATTTACATCAGATGCAGAGCTATCGGGTACTTTACGATGAACAATTTTACTTGAAATTTACTTTGTTATATTAAAATTGCACTGAAATGGAGTTCTATTATTAATTATTTGTTAACTTTGTAAGAAATTTTATTCTGTTTTTTTTATCAGCTTCACGCTGTATCCCGCACACAGCAGCGTAGACAGAGGGAACCTATTGTTAAGACACTCTGATACCCACTTTCCGCCGAATTCTGGAGGCATTGCGTGTTGAGTGGCGGAACTCCACCCTTTGCCTCGACACCAGAGCGAAGAAATGGAAATATATATATTTTTAAAATAAATATTTCCATTTCTCGAGTGGGGATCGAATCAACAATCAGTCGGTTTACAGTCATACTTTGTCCCGCTGTGCCACGACTGGCCTTAATTCTGTAACTGTATTTATTAAAAGTTCTTAGACTGGTTGCACTGGTTAGACTGTGGAACTCAATAATGCGAATTTATATTATCAGAGCGAGAAAATAAAAATTCAAATTTGAAATATTAAATTCAAATTTGAGACGCCGAAACGTCAGCACAGCTGCTCGTTTGGCCGTACACATTGCAGTTTTGGTACCGACACTGTGATACGGCAGCGAAACGTGGGTATTACAGAGAATGAAAGAATGAAAAAATGAAAGAAAGAAAGATGAATGCCGTGGAGATGCAATCTCTTCGTAGGATATGCGGAGTCAGCTTAGTTGATCGAATCCGCAATGAAGAGATACCCAGAATATAAGGTACTAGCGAGGATGTCACGGTGAGAATTAAGAACGTGCTCAGCTGGCTTGGGCACGTTGAACGAATGAGTAATGAAAGAATGGCAATAAAGATTTATGATGAAAAAGTGAGTGGTAAGAGAGGTAGAGGGAGACCTCAGTTGACCTTCAAAAACACAGTATCAAAGGCACTGGAGGAAAATCACGTAAAAAGTATGAGAATCCCCTTGGAGCACGTGTATGAAGAGGTTGATGACAGTGGACGAGGCGAAAAAGGTATGTAGAGACAAAGCGTGAAGCTATGTATGTATGTATGTAAATGTTACGCATTCAGTTAGACTATTTCAAGCACTTTTGATTAATAAAGAGGTTATGAGAGAAAATTACTTTAACACTTTTGATTATGAGAGAAAATTATTCAAATATACATAGTTGATTCCCCAAGTGCTGATTGAAACTGGACAGTTCTGAACTACAAGACGTCTTATCTCTCTACTCTCTGCCTTCTCCGCCAGGCACGGAGATGTCGTTCGGGCGCGGTGCAGATGGCGCGGGCTGAGCGCGCTCGGCTAGGCGCCCATGCGCGCCTGCCTCCTCCTGTGTGCGGCGCTCGCGCTCGCGCCGAGCCGGCCGCGAGCCGCCGCCTCGCACCTACAGCCACAGCAACAGCCAGCCCACCAGCGCAGGCACCAGCCAGAACCAAGGCTCGAGCACATAAAGACACAAATACTTGCCAAGGTAAGCTTCACGGCTTAACCTGCATACAGCGGGGTTGGCAGAGGACAACTTATGTTAAAACGTGTTTTTTACTATTTCCAATTTACTTCAAATTTTACAATTTTGAATAGTAAAAAGTTAATAATAATTTATTAGTTTACAAATTTCTTTATTTAAAAAAAAATAAAATATTATTTTCTATAATTTCTTTTTTCTAATAATGTTTACGTATTTCTAACAGCGTCTAACACAAAAATTTTATTTCCAGCTGGGTCTCTCGTCACGACCCACACCCTTAGGGGCGCCTCCTCGTGACGTCGTCAGACAGATCCTCGCGAGGGCAGCTGACCCGCAGCCCGAGCATCTGCCGGAGCCAGAACACAGCATGCGGGAAATTATCGCTATAGCACACAGAGGTAAAACACTGTAGTTGATTGTGGGTCCAATCCTAATATTTAAAATTGTTTGTCATTCCTCTTTAAGTCAAAACTCGGCTTTTAATTCCGCAGTTATGTGTGTAAAAATATAATCTATTGTTTGTAGCAAACGTGTAAAGCTAAAAAAGATATATTTTAAAATATTGATTAATTATAAACAGGAGCTGCAGTTATATATTTAATAAATTAGTTTAATAAGATTTTCTTATATATTTTATTTTTTATGTTCAATATATTTTTCGTAAGCATGGCGTAGCTGGTACAAGGTTTAAACCGTGTATAATGAATCTTATTAACCTTATAAGGCTAATAATCCCAGGTAGAAGAAGATTGAACCTAGGTCATTCCTCTTCTACGTAATTGGAATAATAATGAGAGTCATGACTCTTTCTCATCATCTTTGTTCATTTTATTTGCCCAAAATCTCCGTAGGAAGGTGGGTTAGCGAATGTAGAAAGCGCTAAGAAAAGAAATCTCAGAATTCCTACAGAAAATTCACGCAAATAAAATTACAGGCGATAACTAACTTAATTTTAATATTATAATATTTTAATATAATATAAATAAGGTTTCCATTTTGGTAAAATAAAAATTACAAGAGTTATAAATGAGTTCATTTTAACAAAAATAGTGGGATATACTCAGCGTGACGTATAGATAAATGTCAAAAAAATCTGCTATCATGTCAATATTATGACATGTAAATGATATGTCTAGGTTTTTTCATCGACCTCAATCTGATGTTAGACGTACGTAGCTATGGATATTAGGTATATAAGAACTATGAGTTATATTAGCCTGCGTAGCTTATTACATGACCTATATGTTGTTAGGGTTGCCAGTAGAAAATATTCATGTTAAAGAAAACGTCTTAGCGCAAAAATGATGGTTTTGGTTCAATATTTTTTCTCTAATCTGACAAGACAAAACGTGACGTCACTCAACATGCAATGTTTCTAACCCGGGCGGAAAGTCTTGATATTAAGCTCTCTCAGCCTATCAAGCTATGTATATTCGGCTACATATGCATATACGGCTGTCATATATATGTCATGCCTAAATTAAATATCTTAAAAAAATATATTAAATCAATTTTATGCTGTATTCCACACGTATGGAACAACAGCGTAGGCAGAGGGAACCTAGTGTTAAAACACTCAGTTCCTCACTTTACACCGAATTCTGGAGGCATTACGTGTTAAGTGGTGGACCTTAACATCGCGCTTTGTTTTCACAAAATAAAAATAAATAAATATTTCGTTATCTCGAGTGGGGACCGAATCCAAAATCAGTCCCGCTTACAGTCACACTTTGTGCCTTTGCGCCACGGCTGGCCCCAAAGATAGATTTAAAATATTTTGGATATTGATCCAAAATATGTTAAATAGTTTAAAAGAAAAAACGACACTCATAATTGGGTCATCTTGTTTATACTGTAGTATAAGAAAAAACTAAAAAATAAAAAAATAGTGAAATTACTTCAAATTACCTATCTTGGTACAAATTATTCGTTAAAAATTTAATATCAGTACTTACAGCTACGCAAATAGTTTTTTTCATTTACATTACATGAACAAATTTTGCATTAATATTTATTATTCGGTATCCAGTGTTGGCAGCCCTACATATTTGTTTTGATTTTGCTACATCATCGTCTGGGAAAATTTTAAGGCATGTTTTTTTAAGAAAATCTAAACAAATGTAGGCTTGGTCTAGTCATAATAATGAATTGGTACTTAACTTTATATTTTATATAACGTGCCAATGAATTAAAAGAAAAAGAAGTAAAAAAGCCGGTCAAGTGCGAATTGACGGGACAACTGGAAGTACAACTTATAAAAATCGGCGAACGGTAAACATACAAAATAAAATTATTTTTATGTGAAATATGAAATGAAATATAAATATAGGGATTACATTATATTAATCTACATTGATATTAATTTCAGCCTGATACCTTCACCTTGAGATAAGAGTTTTTGACAGACAGACGGACAGTCATACATACATGAAGCTACTTGTTACGCTTGTTTATATTTACATGAGGGCCGTTATACGAAAATTACCCTGGGTTAATATGGTATTAAAAATATGCTGATTGTGTTATACATATTTAACTATTCTAATTATGTGTATTGCCATGCATATTTTTTTACTAATATTAAATTTACTACATCATACACGACACACTGATACATGGTGTAGCAACGTAACATTTCAATATTTGAATAAATAATAATACGACTTTTTGGTATACACGTGATCATTATGACAGAATTATCTGTATTATATATACATTTATTATCTTACTTAACTAACCTTAATTATGTCCAAAATCGATATCTACGTTCTAAGTCGTTGCGTGCGTTGACGGCCAGTCCCTCAGGAACGGGAGAGCTTCAAAATTATATCTGTATAGATTTTTATACTCCACAATTATAATTATTACGAAATTATTAATTATAATATAATAATATTACAATATTTAAAATTAGTTTGAAACATAAAGCTGGTTGTTATGTGGGTATCAAACAAAAAGGATTGTTTCGTTAATTACTATCATGAAAAAAAAGTCTAGGAAGCTAGTTAAAAACAAGCTTTAGAAAAGTGTTTTTTTATATTTTTTTTTAATAATTATCGACTTTTGTATATTTGTCCCGTACAATCTATTTTATCTTAAAGCATCATATGCTCGAAATGAACCAATGACCTTTTGTATCTAAGCACGTAACCTCGTATCTTTTAGTATAAATAATAATCTTTCTCCTTCTCGAAATATATTTTGTATTATATAATATAATTAAAACTATCATATTTATTATCACTATTTAATTTCTTTTCATAATATACTTAACCCTTTTTATTTATTATTATGTAGTTTTATTTTAAATGATACCCATTGAATAAGTGGCTGCTTATTCGTTGGGTATCTTTTTATTTTATTTTTTATAACTTTTTATAATTGTAATAAAATAAGTCTAAATAATATACAGATGGGTCATGAATTCAATTCATCTAATAGGGCAGATGTTTATGCCATAAAATTCTTAATTCATGTGACTGAATATGAATTTACATATTTAGAAGTACACGGCGTTGAGTTCCGCGACTCAACACGCTATGTCTAAACTTCAGCTGAGAATTTCAGTAGGAAAAACTTGAAGTTAAAAATATACATATAGATAATAAATGTATTTTCATAGAACTATATATTAAAATAAACTGCAGCTACTGTTAATCTGTTCAAATAACGATCCATACTTAACTCTTAAAAGAACAATGAAAAATGTATCATGTACACTAATGAAATCAGTTATGAAACAGAAATAAATGTAAAACTATATATAAAACTTTACACTTAGTATCTCTCTAAATGGAAATAAATGAAAGTCCGTGACACATGACATATTTCTATACAGATGAATGTTGCTTTCTTTGAATAATTAAAATTGTTCATTCAAGGGTTAAATTCATTTATTTATATTTATATAAATTCCAAACGGCGAAATGACTCCTGTTTTAAAATTTATAATTTTAATAATTATATTGATATTTCTAATAAAAAATGTAACTTAATTTGCTATGAGATTGTTTTCAGACACAGTTAGCTCTTTAGCTCGTGGATGCTGAATACTACGTAAGTATTTATTTTCTATTTCTAACATTTACTTAGTACCTTTAGTAATTTCTTAGATAATAGACTAGTTAATCTATGATTTTAGTACTGTAAACGTGACAGTTATGGATTCCCACTCGGAGCAATGGATATTTTTTTTAATTTCTCTCTCGTTAACAAGACAAACCACGAGGTGTAGATCCGCCAATCAATACACAAATGTCTCTAAAATTGTGCGATGCATGGGAAAAAGAGTGTCTTGACACAAGGTTCCCTCTGGCTACCCCTCTGTATGCGGGATATGGGCTAAAGTTATACGAAAAAATAAATAAAAGAAGAAACTAATCTTACTCTTGTATATAAAATTATTTGAAGTATAAAAATGTGTGGAATTAGGGTCTATTGATTAAATAATAAAATGGTAACTTTTATATTGAGAATCGTAACTCTTCAGCTAGTTGCAGGCTCAATAGACATGACTTTCAGTTCCTTCCAAGTAATCTTCCGATATGCAGGAAGTAACACCGCGTATAGAAAAGAAAATAACTATATTTTTTTGGCAATAAGGCAGAGTAAACTTGAAAACTTAGTGTTAAGACACTAAGCACAAACGTAAAGGTAGTTAAGACACTAACTCTTTCGTCCCTCAATTTTCACTGAATCCTAGAGGCATTGCATATTAAGTGACGGAGCTCAACGCCGCGCGTCGCCTTGTTACTAGAGCGAGGAAGTGAAAATAGAAAATATATAATAAATATATTATAGTATTTAATAAAATCACGCAACATCTCATACAATATTCTGACATTCCATAATAAATTTACCAAAATATAGACGAGACTGACGCAAATTATGCTTATGACATAGTTTTGTGTGATTTACAATATTAGGAACTACCCTCAGTACAAAAATATAATAAGAAAAAATAAGACAACTCGTGCATTCTAAATGTATACTTTATAAACACATAATCGTAAATATTGTCAAAAATAACTTATTTCTGTTTCGATTGCGGGTTCAAGTCCTGCCTAGGCATAATATATTTATTTATATATTTACAATGATTTCGTTAGTTCACTGATTAGATAAGATGCGGTGTTAAGCTCCGTTAGATCACACAAAATATCTCGAAATGGATGTCTTATGGATTGTCAAATGGGTGTCTTATCACATTTTTAATATTGAGAACTAGTGGTTTCATTTTAATATGTCTGTCTCACATTTAAAGAAAACGTATAACGTACGAAAGTACAGGAATTTGATGTTTTGCGTCTTAAAAATCGTCGAAGCACTCTCTTTACCCTCCAAGACAAATGTTCTCACCAGCAACATCGAAACTCTTATACGCTTGTTACAACTCTTCTTGTTAATATATGAAACTCAAGCAAAAAGCTTCATCCGAATCAGTTTTTACACAACAATATTTTTTAGGGTTCCGTATTTCAAACAGTGAAAGGTTTTAGGTATTTTATAGAAAAAAATCATAAGGAACTTATATTTGTAGTTCACTTCATACAAAATGAATTGCAAACTTATCGTTACCTCACTCGCTCTTCAGTCAATTTTTATAAGTTGTACTTCCCGCTAACGAGATTGCAAATCCCGAAATTGGTACTGAAGATTTGTTGGGTGAGATCGACTCGCACATAGCCGGTTTTTTAGTATAAAATTTAAAAAAGTACTTTTGTTATTTGCAGTATTACATAATTGAGAGACATACATAACACTAATGTGGATCCAGATATGAAACAAAAGTAAGTTATATTTCTATTCTTAAATCTTTAAGTATAATAAATTTATATAGAAATAAATATATTAATATTTATTTCTATCTAGAGGCCAGTCTCTGGTGTCGAGGCAAAGCGCGGCGTTGAGTTCTGCCACTCAACATGCAATGCCTCCAGAATTCGGCAGGAAGTGGGGAACGGAGTGTGTTAACACTAGGTTCCCTTTGCCTACCCTGCTGTGTGCTAAATACAGCGTTAAGCTGATTTTATTTATTTTTAACATTTTTAAAGTGTATCCACACTTAGGAAAGAAAAATACTTATTTAAAAAACGTATAAAAATTTGAACGTAGCGAGACCGACCAGGATTGATTTCCAGGAGGCGTGGGTTCGAGTCCCACTACGTTCAAAATTTTATACATTTTCAAAATAAGTACTGATTTTATTTATTTATATCTTTTTAACTCCGTTGTATTCCGTATATAGTAGGGTAGGCAGAGGGAACCTCTAGTTGAAACACTCTATTTCCCACGCGCCATAGAATTTTGGTGACAATGCGTGTTGAGTAGCGTTCATAATTATGTTAAAATCTGTACTTATAAATTCAAATTCAAAATATTCTTTATTCAAATAAACTATTAGAAGCACTTTTGAATCGTCGAATGAACATATAAACAAAAAACCACCGGTTCGGAAGGCAGTTCTGCTGAGAAGAGCCGGCAAGAAATTCAACAGTTGCTCTTTTCAATGTCAATGGTATTCAATTATTACATTAACTGGCAGCTATCCTGCATCACATTCAATAGACATTAATTCCATACATGTTTATCCTCTAAATATTCTTGAACAGTGTAATAAGCTTTACTTGTTAGTATTTTTTTTAAAGCTACTTTAAATTGTGGTAGTGGCAAACTTAGAATACACTGCGGAAGTTTATTATATACACGTATACTCAGACCCATAAAAGATTTATTAACTTTTTGAAGGCGAAAACGTGGCGTAACAAGTTTATCTTTATTTCTCGTTCCTATCGTATGTATATCACTATTTTTACAATGACACTGTACATTTTGCCCAAGAAACAGAATACTACAATATATAAATTGTAAAGCAACTGTTATAATACTCTTACGTTATAAATATATCTCACGGCTCTTTTTTGGAGAATAAATATTGAATTTATATCGGAAGCACTGCCCCATAGCAACATTCCATAACATAAAATACTATGAAAATAGCTATAGTAGACTAGTCGGGCAGTTTCAACGTCCGTCATTTGTCTTACTTTTTTAATTGCGAACGCGGCAGAGCTGAATTTCCGCAAGTGCTCCCAGATGAGTGTTCTACTGGAGTTTAGAATGTATAGTTATAACTAAGAAAATAGCTGATTCCGAAACAATGAGGGTTTCTCCTTTAATTACTAGGCTAAAATTATGCTTTTTAACGTTTGATAAAGCAAATTCAATACATTTAGTTTTTTTAGCGTTTAACATTACACTATTAATATCAAACCAAGAATATGTGATAATGCACTACTTACTTCGTCATAGTTTGTTTTATTCGTGTCTACCTTAAATATTAAAGAGGTATCATCTGCGAAGAGTATAATAGAACATAGGTTCTTTGCATAAAAAGGCAGATCACTAATATAAAGAAGAAATAAAAGAGGACCAAGGAATAAAACCTTGTGGAACGCCCATCCTTAGAGGAGATCCAGATGATTTTACATTATACTATTCTTTAACTTTCTGGATTCTTTGGTTTGGATATGAGGCAATAAGATCAAGAGCAGTATCCTGTATACCATAATGATAAAGTTTTAATAACACAGTTTCAAGGTCTACACAATCACAGGCTTTGGATAAATCCAATTGCATTTTGTGGCTTCTCCCATGCGTCATAAATGTGCTTTAGGAGTGCAGCATCCGCATCTGTAGTGGACTTGCCTTTGGTGAAACCATATTGCTCAGTATGGAAATTTAAGAAAATTGAGAGCTGGTTAAATATTATTTTTTAAAATATTTTACTTAAAGACGGCAAAATAGAGATCGGTCTGTAATTTCCAGGGACACATCTATATCCACTTTTGTAAAGCGGCACTATTTTGCTATATTTCATTAAATCAGCAAAAGTACCTGATTCTTCATAATTGTTAAAAATTAAAACAAAATAGGGAGCAATATTAGGTATAATTGTATTAAGAACTTTAACAGACATGCCCCGTAAGTCACCAGTTTTCTTTAAATTAAGGCTTTTAAAAGTTTTGACAATTTCTTCTCACACAACATTTTGTCTACAACTAGTTACATGGTTCTAAAATATTTTCTCTTATCTTTGCACTCCCGGCTTCGTCCGCATGTTCTTGAATTTAGCATAAAAATCGCAGTATCTACAACTTCCAAAAATCTATTAAAACTTTTTTTACCTACAAATTTTTTACTAATTTAATTTTAAAGTATACCTTTCATCATTCTTCTTGAAAACAATGATTTTTAATATAAATTTTCTATATCGATTTTACCTATTCTTAGTATAAGTCTTAGTACTCACTTGTGCTCTATAAAGTTTGTTTTTGCTGTATCCCACATGTGCGGGGTAGGCAGAGGAAGCCAAGGAACCTAGTGTAAAGACACTGCGTTCCCATTAAGACACTTTCGCTCCTCACTTTCCGCCAAATTCTGAAGGCATTACTTGCTGATTGGTTGAATTCAACAGAGCGAAGAAATCAAAATATAAATTTAAATAAAAAATGAAGCTGATTTTTTATTTGTTATTCAGCTTTAGCATTAGCTTCACACTGCATCGCACACACAGCAAGTTAGGCAGAGAGAACCTAATGTTAAGAAACTCCGTTTTCCACTTTCTGCCAAATTCTGACGAAAGTCAATGCCATCTTTACCACAAAACCGAAGCGAAGAAATTAAAATATTAATTATTTTACTTCCTCGAGTGAGAAGCAAAACCACAACTTAACGCGTTTACTGTCACATGCTTGTGCCGTACGCCGCTACTGGCCAAAATGTTATGTAGAATATTTAATTTAAATTAAGAGACCATAGTAGCACAGCGTCTGACTGTAATTACAGTTATGAATTCTTTTAATTATATTTAAGTTATTTTTTATAAACCGCTCTTAATTATTATTGAATTTATTAGAGAAAGGAAGTGTTTTAATGGGAAAGTAGGTCTTGTCACTAGGTTATTATTTTTTATTTACCTTCCTATGAGCAAATTACAAATTAAGATATATGTGTACACGTACATACAATTGATATGTTCCATACATAGGAGTAATAATAATCATAACATCGAACATAAATAGTAATATACTCAAATAAAATTATTTTTTCAATTCTGACTTACTAGTGTTATTAGCGCGTTCAACCTTACAAATTCTTCTGTCTTATAAATTTTCTTATTGTTTCACGCTGTATCCAGCACATAGCAGGTACAGGGAACCTGGGAATCTAATGTCAAGAAACTGCGTTTCATATTAAGACACTTCCATTCCTCACTAATATTATTTTAATTTCTATTAGTATTATATAAAATATAAATACTTAGCATCCAGATTCCAGAAAGACTTTTAACTATAACCCTCCATAACTGAACGCTTGGACGATTACATTACAACATGATATTAAAATACCAACATATTAAGACTTTAATGGCAAAAAATCCCATAAAACAGTTCCTGCCAAGTATTTTTATGGAAACAGTTAATTTTAAATAGACTAGAGGACATCTTGGCTATGCAATAATCGTGTACATATGTATATATGTATGTATAACATCCTTAAATAGTTATGCAACATAACGTTTGGGAGCTTGCCAAAGTATAGACCGAGAGAGATTTTGCCAGACATAGTACAGGGGGCAGTGGCGAATTTACGAATATTTTAGTCTCAATTTCAGTAGGAGATTCGTTTGGCGGACTAAAGTTGATTTTAATACTAATTGTATGTTAAAGTGTTGTTTTTTTAACTTTATTTTGACTATTTTAGATTGCGATATTTGAAAGAGTTAAATGTTTTAAGTTGTACTTTTGTCATTATAACTTAAAAAACTTTAAAAACTAAATATACAAGTTTATTATATAAATATTTTTTTATATGTAACTTTTATATGTAATTTTTTATATATGTAACCCTAAAATCTAAATAAAGCAAGGAAATATGCTAATAAATAAATATATATTGTATACGCATGTAATAAATAATTCAATTTTAGTGACTACATTCATTTCTTTGCTATACAGAAGATAGTTTTGGGTTCAAATCTCACTTCAATAAATATTCGCATACTTTTCATTTGGCATGATTATTGGTAGACAACTAATATGGCCGAAGTCGATCACTCAAAATATCACATCTTCCTTTGGACGGAAAGTGAAGAAATTTGTTCAACGTTTATATTTTTGAAGATATAAGTATAAATAAGTTTATTTCAAAAACAAATCGCCTTGACCCGCACGAAAAATTGAATTCAAACTACGTCAAATTTATATTCTTAAAAATTGGGTTGCCTTTTCTGTGTAATTTTGCGGTTCGGTTCAACAATCACGTTCATTCTCACAATTTATTACTGCGGCCAAGTTTCAGTTAAAAATACAACGCTTCAAGGACTGCATATTTATTGTTTCTGGTTATCCTACTTGGCAATCAAGTCTATGTTTATTATGTGCGTTTATAATCTGCGACATTATATTTTTTTTCAACATTAATCCTCGAAACTGACGCGGCCAAGACGTAAAACTCTCAAAATGTAAGATTTAAGAGTGGAATATATTTTCTCTTGACATAGTGCATTGCTATTTAAAATTTATTATTTGTAGGCAGAGTAATACGGATAAAGGCAGGGATATGACACGCATGAGCAAATATGTTGGAATATTATTTGTTCTTACGTTATAATACTTAAAATCTTAAACTTTACTTAGCTCTATATTTTCTGATGTTTTTGTGGCCAAATTAATTGTAAAATTTGTTACACAGCGGCATAGAGGCTGACTGTAAATGAAATGGTTGCTAGTTCTAATACTATTTGAGGTAAAGAACTGTTTCTTTCCTTTCCTCATTTTCGTAATAATACAAAGCGCGGCGTTAAGCTCTGCTTAGCACGCAAACTCTTTTCTTTCTAAATATCCTGCTACATACGGGATACAATTTGAAGATGAAAATAATCAATTATTCATTATTGGTTTTCGCATGCATTTATTCATTCATTTTGCACAATAATTATAGAGATTAAAATAAATTACAACAAAATTGAAATTAAGAATTTATTTCGTTTTTGTTTTTGATATGTTCTTTGATTTATGTTACAGAATACAAATTTGCTCAAAGCTGGTGTCCTCGTGATGGAATAAAAATTAAAAGGTAAATATATCTAAAACAGATAAAATTTTAATATTTTAATAAAATTATAATGTTATAACTCATATAATCAGAATATGTTAATATATATTTTTTACTAGTTAACATGCTAGATTAGAGAGGTGAAATATACTAGTAGTAGGTGAAGTAAAATAACATAGCATGATTTCCATGTTCGAAATATGTAAGCTTAGCCAAATATAAGTATTTCTTCGAATAAATTTGGAACTAAAAACCATGATGATGATTTAATATCACAATAGTAGCGTAAAGCCATCGTGCTGCACCGAGATAGCTTTACGTACTGTAGTGAAATTAAAGGCAGAAAGTGGCATAGTGTCTACGATTCGATTATTTAGACGAGCTGTAGATTCGATTCCTACTTAGAGGAAACAATTATTCTCATTCCCTTGCTCTGGGAGCAAACAAAAGCGCGGCGTTTAGGTTTGCCACTCAACAAGCAGGAAGGAGTATATTAAGACAACGTTTCCAATCTTCAACCTTGTTATATACCGTATACAGCTTGAAGCTAAAATATACACCCTAGTCAGTGCATGTGTATTCATAGCGTATCCCAAAAAAGTCATTATATTGAATCCAGACACACAACTACACTAGACTCCACAATTGTAGGTAATATATCAAAATTATGCCTTTAGGAGACAATAAAATTTTAAAGTTAAAACTGCTCTAGCATTATTGTTGAATCGCTCGTATTAATGTAGACGTATAACGGCTTCTCGGCCATTTACGTCGGACCCGAATTAAAAGTATAAATCACTGAATTGCATTTGGCTGTGCGTGCATAGAAAAAAGAAATGCATTAGAAATACAAATTTTATTTAAACGTATATTTTATTTGGGTTGTTTTTCAACAATATAAAAGTGTTGAAAAAAGTGAAATGTTATAATTAAGTCAATAACGTTATATAGTGCATTTTGTTTTTGTGATTATCTTCCCGCTTTTTCCCATATATGTAGGTAGGGAACCTAGTGTTAATAGAGTCCATTCTCTACGCGTTTCCCAATTTTTGAGTCATTTCATTTTGAGCGAAGTAATAAAAATAATGGAATTCCAATAGGAAAATTAAAATTCCATTATTTAGATTTTTTAATTCCCATTCGAGGACTACCCTGTGTGGGAATTGAACTCATTAGCGCCGTTTTTACAGTTAGACACTGTGCCGCATTACTACGAACACTGCAATATCTGTTTTATTATTATTTTTTGAAAATCAATTATTAACGGAATATAGAATATATTAAACGATTTATGTAAATAAAATAAAAAATATAAATATGTAATTTACATAATATTACATATTTATATTTTTAATGGCTTCTATCAACTTAATGAAATATAATTTTTTAGACTTTCCGTGCGAATAAAGTTCGTAACTTTAATAGATTTTTTTTTCGAAAACCCAAAAAAACTTGTAGATAAATGCAACGGGCGTCGAAAATCGTAAATTGAAACTTTAAAAGACCTAAAATAATACGCTTCGGGGTTTTCGAGCCGTAAATTTTGGAGAGAGACAAGAAATAGCGACCGCCGCCTGGTCTACAGTGTATTGACTCGCTCAGACTGTACAATGACCTTTCTTTTTTAAAGTTTTCAATGTTTATAAATTTATTTGTTACAAGTGTAATAACGACATCGTGGCACAGTGGAACAGTACTTGACTGTAAGTCAACTGCGACTGACTGCGACAAGACAGTTGTTGGTTCAACCTACTCGACAAAGTATTTTTGCTTCAATAATTTTTGTAGGCGCTTTGCATCTACATAATAATCTTGCGAGTTAAAAAAAGTCTCTCTCTCGAACAGAATATACTTGTTTTCTGAATGATAACGGAGAATAACAATGTATGTTCTGACATCGGCAGGTTTAATGATTACATTTTGGTTAGGATGCACCATCTACTTATCGTTAACTTTTATAACTTAAGATAATTATGAGAACTAATGGGAATATTTTATTTTTTATTTTCAGAAGCAGAGACTTCCTTCTTGAAGACCGAAAGTAAATTTCGTCAGTTAAAAATCGTTATAATATTCGAATTATTTTTCACAAAGCTTTCCTCTGGTCACATAACGATTTGATTCCCTATTCCGTCCAAAATTATTGGTTTAAATAATATAAAAAAATATATTGTGCAATAGGAATGTTTTTACAGTAATTAAATATTTGTATATAATTGTTTGTTCTTTAAAATCTATTTCCAATATTTAAATAAATGACTTTTTATAAAATCATTTAAGGTTAAATTAATTATTATACCTACTCAATGCCTAACGGCACTGATCGGTCTGTTTGACAGACTCATGATTGGTTAACTTGTTACTTGTTTGTCTGCCTGTTAAGGCAATTTGTAGATTCGATTTTTAAACTTGATCCTTTTCTGCCTACTATGAATAAGCAGGGATGCAGAAAGGAAATATATTTTGTATCATTCGCTGTAACCTACATATAGCTGGCTAGCTTTCTCCCAATTTTCGAGATATGAGTAGCAGACTTCCGCGCCGCGTGTTGTTACCATGGCGAGGAAATAAAAATAATTTATACACTGAATTAGGATCGAATCCACAACCATCGCGTTCACAAGCTGATGCTGTATACTGCGCCATAACGGCCTAAAAAAATATACGAATAATTCAACAAAAGTATATTATTAATGTTAATCATTTATTGATCTGTGAAAAGATACCATTTCAATCATTTTAAATTGATACATATTATCATACCTTTAGAATAAAACTATCTCAAAATTTGTATATATATATATATATATATATATATATATATATATATATATATATATATATGTTGCAAAAAACCGATAATAATAAAATATTAATTAAAAAACCTTTTAATGGGATATTTTTTATTGTGTATTGTATTTCACAAATCGAGCCCTTTCATTTGACACAAATATTGGGTGATATATGTAGATAATTTTGATGTATGTGAACTGAAGACGGAAGGTTCAAGCTGAGCTTGCAAGATTTCGCGTATACTAACACACATACTAACACGGCAAGTTAATTAAAAGCTTATACAAGCCTAGAGGCCACACGCAATGAAAGCGTTACTCAAATGATTAGCAAAAGCCTAATAACAAAATAATAAAAAAAAATATTTTTTTCAATTAATTTTTAATTTTCCTCTACCATTAACTTCATTTTGTTCGTCAGCAACTGAGAAACGGATGACTTTTATATAATTTTATTAAAATTAGAACAGTAGAATAAGTTTCCCGCTAGTTAGAATTGAATCTACCACCACTGAGCTCAGCTCTTCACTTATCAGTTTCATAGTGGTCGCTCCATATCTAAATTGATCGTTATTGAGTACCAGCATGTCCCGATAGCCCCCTTTAAACGTACTGCATAAGAGGACAGGACCTCACTTTGAACTGAAGGATATAGCGATATCATTATCTCGGTCTTGACATAAATATTATATTATAATGCTTAACAATAATATAATATTATTCCATTGGGAGAAATTATTGGTTATTATTGACGTAATATCTTGTATAGCTATGTGTCTCATAGAATATAGCAATTTTCCGCCGAATTATAGAGGTTCAACGCCGTTTTGCCTTGACACCCAAGCGAAGAAATTAATATTTTATAAAAAATATAAAAATACGGAAAATTCAAATCTCAGCTGGTAATTGGATTGATTATTAATGGACGTGCTACTAGGTGAGATTGACGGATAGCTTTTCAACAGTCTCAAAGTGAATGACGATGAAATGTCTGAAAGCGCAAAACTGGCGTTGTCAGCTAAGGGTATTGAGAAGAGTGCACTATTTACACCATCACATGGAGATCGTGTTAAACTATTAGTGCTAAATAGTAAAATCTTTGATATTCGCATTTTTTACACATTTTAAATGAAACATGCTATTATTAACACTTTAAGGCAAGCTGAGGACGGAGAGACTCCTCCACCAGGACTACTACGGGCACGACTTCAGTAATGAAAAAAACGACGAAGGAGAAGAGAAATATGGAACTCTTTACCCGGATTAATCACATATTTGTAATTATAATTTATAGTCCTTTTACTTTACTAATATTATAAATAAGAAAGCTTGTGAAGATGAATGGTGTTCACTTTCTAAGACTACTGAATGGATTTGGGTGACACTTCACTTAGAAATATAGTCTTCATCAGAATACTACATAAGCTACAATTTGTGTTAAGAATTTGTATAATTTGGCTGTAATATAATAATATAGTGTTAGCAAACTCGTGTAAAAGGGTACATATAGGGTACATATAGGTGAAAAAAAACTATAAAGGCAATGAAATTGTCTCAATCGAGCTATGCTTGTAAACAACGGCGCTTATTGCAAGAAAATTCGTGTGTAGTATTGCTATTAGGTAAAATCGTTATTGTGATTACGTAGAATCCTTTTCTGTATAATTTAGAAATATGTAAACGATATGTGTTTTATCTTGTTTTTTTTAAACGTTAACCGATTCAGATTTCTAACAATATAATAACAATAGTAATATATCCTTTATTATGCACCCAAAAATAAAATTCAACAAAAAGGAATCATTGACAAAAGGAATGTACAAAAGGCGACCTTATCGCTAAAACAGTGATCTCTTCCAGGCAACCTTAAGGCACAGGACGTAATGTGTAGAAAAAAAGGGTTTGGGATGTGAATAATAAATACAATAAAACAAATTTTAAAAATAAATATATATAAAGTACATATATTTATAATACATACATATCTACATACAAAGTCACACACTTAATAAATTCATTTCACAATACACATATTGTGATCCAGTGTACATAATATACAGGATGGACGGTTGTCTATGGGTAGAGGACTTCAGTATCTATCCATTTCATTCCCATCTAAGTTAGTTTATATTGTGATATTTCAAAACTATCGGCTTACAATTCTTGGAAATAACATGGCAACAAAAACGTTTTTTAATAAGCAAAATTTTATGAAAAACTTTCAAGGGCTGCAAAAAAAAATACTGGTGATTTTTTCCCAGAAGTAATTTTATAAACTACTGGCGTCCCACCCGCTACTTTGTCCGCATACCCTCTATATTTTATTTCATTATGCAGCATTTGCCAAAAGGTAGATTATATAATTTATACATACAATCATTTCTCATAATTTTGAGAAAATACAAGCACTACGTGGCTATTTGCGAGGACGAAATCGGCAGCAAGAGCGTCCTCCGCGGGACTAGAGTCTAGGCTTGCGGTCGTAAACAGAACGTTGAATTATTTTTATTATACATTTTCTCAAAAAGTATACGACCGAATTACATGCAATAAAAGACAAAACTTAGCTTCATTAAATTTCCTTGATGATGGAATAGCTTTCGCTCATAAGTTTCAATATCTATGTCAAATAAAAAACATTGAACGTTGACATGGCAATTTTAAATAATTTTTTTGTTACAAAATACCTTATTGTGACTTATTTATATAAGATAGATATAAGTGTTGCCGATTTTATTGTAGAACTAATGAAAATATTTTTTTTGTAGTACAATGTACTTACATATATTTAACCATTTTTGTGCAGCGCACGTGGCTAAAGTAATACGATGGCGTCCCTAATTATTATTGTATTTGATTATTTAACCAAGAATTAAACCTATAGTTATATTGCCTAGAGCACTCATAAGGAAAACTCCTTAAAATCGATTTTTTTACATGTTATTGTTATACACACATATATATATATATATATATATATATATATATATATATATATATATATATNTATATATTTTTTATCTGCTAAAGATATCCTAGCATAATCCAAGAATTGGCCCGCACTTGGGTGGAGGTTAATATTAACGGAGGTTAAATAAATAAAAAATAATTAAATAGATAGAGAGAGTTATTTCAGAGATAGCTTATTGGGTAGCGGAATACAGGTAAAATTATTTTCATAATAATTTTAAAGAATGTAAAAGCAGCGGCTGTCAGTTCGATTCCCACTCAGGAGTATAAATTATTTTCATATCCTCGCTCTGGTAACAAGTAAAAGCGCGGCGTTGAACTTCACCACTCAACACGGAATGTCTCTAAAATAGAGCGGCGCAAAGGGAACGAAGTGTCTTAACACTAGGATTCCTTCGCCTCCTGCAATGTACGGCAGACAGTGAAACGCTACAGAATAAGAGTGTCAATCAAGCCCACAACAATTAGATATCCGGTAACCACTGTCCTAAACCACGTTAGACTCAAACAAAGAATAGGAACCAATAAATTAATAATAATAATAATTCTAAAAAATATATAATATAGTCAATTACAAATGACTCCTAATCAGTCACGGTCATTATCTTATACAGAAAACAAGTGTAAATAAGGCGAGTTCAAAGTTTACAGAGCGATAATAGGGTAAACGCTCTTTGTAGGTAAACAGTGTACGTTGTAATGATGAGTTAATTATATTTGAATTTAAGTTAAATGTATTATTCTTGAGGTCAGTCGTGGCGAAGGGGCACGAGCGTGTACTGTAAACGCGACAGTGGGTTCGAGTCCCACTCGTGGGAATTAAATATTTAATATGTTCATTTACACGCTACACACGCGTGTAGCCCCGCTGCTCTACACGCTATGCATCCAGAATTCGGCGGAAAGTGGAGAACAGAAGTGTCTTAATAAGAACGGAATGTCTTACCACTAGGTTCCCAGGTTAACTCTGTCTACCGTACTATGTACGGAATAAAGCGCAAAAGTAAAAAATTATAGAAAATAAGCTGTTAAAAAATAAACGCCATTGTAGCGCATTGGGTTTGACCGTAAACGTAAAAAATGGTTGAGACGAATATATTTAAGTAATTTTTATTTTCCCGTTCTTATAGACAAAGCGCAGAAAATGGGAAAATAAACGTTTTGGCAATAAGGTTGAACCCTGCTATGCGGAAAAAACATGAAAGTGAATAAGAGAAAAATAAACGTCAAGAGCGTGTCAGGCACGCCCACTGAGGGTTCCGTACCTACCGTATCCGTACCGTACTGCATTGTAAGTTGTTAACGGGAAGTACTAATAAAAGTTGACAAGCTTAAGTTCGATTTTCTATGAAGTAACATTAATTTTCACTTTCCACATATTTTCCTTTGTTTTTATTGTTCGTGCCAAATTTTATAACTGTAGGTCTACGGAATGCACCATAGGTCGTGATAACGCAGCGAATTTCATACAAAATGCAACAAAATTGATACATGATTGATGCTTGTATCTTTTGATTGCGTTGACTTAGAAGCTTTTTGTGGTGCGAGGGGCCGTACTCCTGAATATTTGATATTAATTTCAGCTTAATACCTCTACTCATTTTTAAGATAAATAATTTTGACAGGCGGTCGGGAGGTCAACAAGGGGTTCCGTTTTTTCCTTTTAAGGAACCCTAAAAAGTGATCCTATAAGGATTCCATTTTTTTATTATATTATTATCACTAATAAGTGCAAAGGTTAATATGGGTAAAGTTTTATCTCAAGCCACAATTAAACATGTTTAAATATAACTTTACGCTTATAAAGAATTTAAGACAAAAATATTTGTTTAAAAAACTTAATAATCAATATGTTATGTCTAGTTGGTTAATTATTAATTAAATAGTTGTAGATTCGATTCTCACTCGTGGCAATAACGCATTTTCATTTCCTCGCTCTACTAACAAGACACAACACGCAATGTCTCGAAACTCGTCGGAAAATGGGGAGTGGAGTGTACATTAGAGAGAGTGTACACTAGATATTAGCACTAGGATTCTTCAGTTTACTCTGTAATAAAACTTAAGCGTATGACTGTATGTGTTTGCATCGGTTGTGTATTCAATCCTAACTCGAGGAATGTTGCAGTGAGTAACCGAACCCACAACCGTCGTGTTTCCTGTGCCGCGAAGCCCTCAACTCTTCTGATTCTGATATTAGTAAGGATATAAATATAACTCATCCAAATTGCATACGTTCATGCATGCGATAGAAGCTTCTATAATACCAATTATTTACTTGATAAAACGATTCATTGAATCATACACGTGGACCTCGTTTCCGCTTGATAATAAATCTGTTGCATTATTTCTACAATGTAAGCTCTAGCCTATGGATGGTCGTTAAGATTATTGCAGAAACATAGGCTGAGTCCTTGACATAAGAAATGAATCTGATAAACGTTTGTCACAATATTCACTAGAACGGTATATAAGTAGACAAGTTTATATTGAAACACAGAACTAAATTTTGATTATTATGTAAATATTTCTTATGAAATATAATAGAATCAGAAATTATGAATGTCTGAATCTCTTCTAATCTCTCCACCTCTAAATTAACCATTACCGTTAATTCCCAATTATTCAAATTCAAAAAATCCAACACTGCTCTAAATGCAACCAGAATTGCTCAGCTGAAGTGACAATGTAATGAATAGTGAGGAAAAGTGAGGAGAACTTTTTCCGACTAGCTGCTACGAACTGACAATGCTCAGTAGGCAGGCCTTCCACTGGTTGGAGCGACGATCTGATCAAGGTCACCGGAAGCCACTGGATTTAGGCAGTCCTATGACCAGCACTGAGCGACAAAAGGAAACTATACACCCACTTTTCGAGACGTCGAATGAATAAAAATAAATAACTAAATATACGCGATTTAAGAATTTCATTGAAAATGTGCAAAAATAGCAGAAATCAAGGATTTTATTAATAATTATTTCCCTGAGTGGAACCTAGTCAATAAAATTTAATGCTTACATCAATTTTCTTCTTTCTCGTGTATAAGTAGCATTGCAAGCACATACATATGTTTAGACCATTTTTAGGGTTTCGTATACAAAGGGTTCTTATTACTAAGAATTCGCTGTCTGTCTATCTGTCTGTCACAAATCTGGATCTCATGAAATCTTCTCTTCTCTCTCATGGTAAGTAACACATTTGAAATTTTCACAGATTATGCATTTCTGTTGCCGCTATAACAGATACGAAAAGATAAAATAAAAAATATATTTAAGGGGGTCCCATACAAGGTAAGGAACTAATTGAAGAAACTTGGTAAGGAACTATTGGAACCACGTCTGACTCGCACTTTTACAGACGGTTTTTACGAATATTATTTAAATGGCGAGATCCAAGACTGAACTTTGTCTTTTTACCAGCCCCCTTTCCAACCACAATTTCCAATAAGAATATTACTCTGAGTATACTCGTAGATCTAACCAACAACCATTGCGCATGTAATAAGAAAAAAAAGCATTTATTTGCAGAACAGTTATTGACACGATTTTTAGGTAGAGGAAATTTGGAAACCTAGTGTTAAGACACTCCGTTTTCATTTAGACGCTTCCGCTACCCACTTTGCGGTGTATCTTGGAAATATTGCGCGCTGAGACGGAACTCAACGACGCGCTTTGACAAACACTATAGAAAGACAAACAAGCTATTGGTCAGCTTATTTTTATTTCTAGTTTTCGTCTTCTAAAAGATACCAAATTGTGCATATTATACGAGATATACGTATAATTATAGAGTAAATTTCCACGCGTAATTTCAGACTTGCCACTTGAACAATGTAAAGTTTTCTTTTTGGCTTCACGTACTATAACGCGCACAGCAGGATAGTCGCGGCGTTGAACTCCATCTCTCAACAAGCTTTAGGTATTAGATTTTTAAGGTGTCTTATTGTGCAGCAACAACATACAACAATATATATGTATATATTCAAAGTAAACATTAATTTAATATAATACTAGAAGATTTCGAAGTAAACAAATGATTTTAATTATGTATATTTAGCATTAATTAATCATATTTACTTTTGATTACTTCGTTACTTTGTTTACTAACAACAAAAATAATATAATTGCCGTACTCAGAGTGATTAATTAGCATTAAAGTTACATTAAATAATTGCTCCAACAAGGAACAATACGCATTCTAATCACTAATGGCATTTTAAAGAGCAATCGAATGGTACTAATCCATAAAAAAAATAAGAAGTAAAAACAAATAAAATAATAATCATAACAAATTAGCAAGCTTAGAGTTGTCAATTAGAGTTAACTGATATTAAGTGTAATTTAAATGCTAATTGTCGCCTCAGTATGTGACTAAGCTACAAAATAATAAATATCTCAATAAAATATGAATAAATATGATCATTGTTTTAGGCTCCACACTATAGTGTTTCCCACATATAGCAGGGTATGGAAAGAGAACCTAGTGCTAAGACACTCCTTTTCCTGTGTTTCGTGTACCGCCTAATTTCGGAAGCATATGAGTCATGTATTGAATAACGTAATTCATGTTGAGCTTTGTCTTGTAAACCACAGTAGGAATCGAACCCTCAACCGTGTTCTTAAGACACTGTACCCAACAGCCTCTGATAATATTAAAATATAATATCGTTGCAGTACCGCGAAATGTATAATACACAATTGTAACATTTTTTTGTTCTTCGCAGAATCTCTGTAGGAAGATATTCAACACAGATTATTACAAACAACAATCATTTGACGACTCAATATGATCTTTTTGTAGAAATAATAAAAGCGGATGGTTTTTATGGGTTGAAATATTCCAAGTAAATATTTATTTTTTTAAGGAGGACGTCTTTTTAGTTTTATTAAACAAAGTTCTAAGAAAAAAAACGTATTCTATACCTTATCTTTTTACTATCTATTTTTCATAGAGAACGTGGTGACCCAAAAGTTTCTGTCTTTCTCGATACACCACAAGTGAAGAACTGATATTTTCTGGCGTTTTCAACGTGCCAGTTGAGAAGAATTCATTTCGCCAATGTCATGTTCTATGGAAACACTCACGACGGAAATTGACCTGTAGAAAAGAGATTACTCTGTGTATGGTACAGACGAGTCTATTGGGCTTAGAATACTGATCTGTAGGTAGGTTAGGGAATGTAGGGAAGCACTTAAAAATGTCTCAAAATTCTAACGAGAACAGGAAAAAATGGGATTTTGCATTTTACGTCTTAATATGCACTCAAACAAAGTTACGGCTGGTAATTAATTATATCTTTTATGATTCACATTGTATCTCGTACATAGTAAGGTAGGCATATAGAATCTGCACATGTGATGTTATGTCACTCTGTTCCCATTAAGACACTTCCGATTCCCACTTCCCGCCAATTCTGGAGCCATTACAGAGAGGCAAAATTAAACGCCGCGCTTGGCTCAGTTGCCAGAGCAAGAAATTGAAAATATTAAATATATCATTTCCTCGAGGGAGAATCGAACCCACAACCGCGTTTACAGTCGCACATTTATGCCCCTACGACTGGCCACATAGTTGGCCAACTGACCACGACTGGCCTTATATTTATATTATGAAAATAAAATTATTATCATTACGAGAAAAATCTAAAATAAACCTATTACATCACTATGGATACAGAAGCTTTATCGCTAATACCTACACTGTGAAGGAAAGATTTTGTATATTATAATTGTAATAATGTGTGATAATATTGTTTATAGTAAGAGTTCGTTCATCTCTAGTTTGTTCGATTGTTTCTACAGAAATGTATTTGCAAATTCCCATTTCAATGCTTTTCTCTGGCTCCACGCTCTCCTGCATATTCTTGAAATATTGCGTATGCATCGGCAGAGCTCAACGCCGCGCTATGTATAATCACAGCGTGCAAAATTATATTTTGATTTACTCCGTGAATAGCAGGCTAGGCAGAAGGAACCTGCGAATGAAGACACCCCATTCTCAATTTTCCGCTAAATTCTTGAGGCAGCGGGGAAACAAAAATATAAAATATTTCATACAGTCACTCACATTTATGAATTTGAAGGGATATATTATATTAAATGTATTATAGTACAAGTTCCGTGTCGATAGTACAATTCCTTTTACGTGGAATTTATCTACTATCTACCTACCTTAAACGTAAAATTCCGGTTTTTATCGTTTCCGTATCAATTTCGGGAAATCCTTTCTTAGAATCTCCTGTATAAAAATTTGGAATATGTTTTGAATATCTTAAAAAATATGACTGTGGTAGTGTGTGTGTGTGTGGTGGATTCGATACCCCATCGAGAGAATGAAATATTTTATATGTTTATTTCCTATTAGTAACTAGTAACGAGGCAAACCGCGGCGTTGAGCTCCGCCACTCAACACGCAATGAGCAGTGAATTTGTCGGAAAATGGGGAATGGAAGTCTTCGACCGTTAACGCAGTCTTAATCTCTATGCATACAGAATAAAACTAAATAAATATGTTTATTTATTGTACTATAATAATGGATTTGTCAAAACAAACAAACAGATGGACTATGTACATTTATCTATATTAATATGATGTATTTAATTTTCTAATTTGTCTCCCTCTATATAACGAATCTGTGATCGACCTTTGCTATGCCTATATATGAACATATTATCTTTATGTAAACATTACTTTATAACTAGTTGATGTATTTGGCTTTACTTTAATATAATTTTATGGCCAGCCGTGGCGCAGGGCCACAAAGTGTGGCTGTAAATTCGACTGGTTATGGGTTCAATCTCCACTCGAGAAAATTAAATTGGCTGGTGTCGAAGCAAAGCGTGGCGTTGAGTTACGCCACTGAATACGCAATGCCTCCAAAATTCGGCGGAAAGTGGGGAACGGAGTGTCTTGACACTAGGTTCCCTCTGCTTACCTTGCGTGTGTGCGGGATACAGCGTGAAGCTACCCAAATTTCTACTAAAATTGTTTTTTGAAAGACGGCGTTGGCTCTGTGCATGCAATTTCGTATGGTAACGAATCACCAAAGTAGTACTATATGTAACTTCAAATTATAGTAGAATAGTGTTTACTACAGTGTCTACTACATATTTATTTTCCCTTTTTTGTTAAAATGTGTACTTTTGTGCCAAATAAAGTGTTTTTGTGGGGAATTTTATTGCACTGCTTCATTCAGAAAAAATCTGCGGCAGAAGCACAGAGAATTCTCGTTGAGACATATGGTGACAATGCTTTGTCGAATACAACGTGCAGAGACTGGTTTAGGCGCTTCAAAAGTAATGATTTTGACCTTGAAGACAAAGAGCGTTCTGGAGCACCGACAAAATTTGAAGACAGAATTGGAGGCATTGCTTGAAGAAGATCCATGTCAGACGTTAGTAGAGCTCGGGAAAACGTTACAAGTAGATGCGTCAACAGTTTCAAAACGTTTAAAAGCGTTAGGAATGATCCAAAAGCAAGGGCATTGGGTGCCGTATGAGTTGAAGCCGAGAGACGTAGAACGACGTTTTCTCATGTGTGAATTGTTGCTTCAACGGCAAAAGAGAAAAGGTTTTCTGCACCGTATCGTCACTGGGGATGAAAAGTGGATTCACTACGACAATCCAAAGCGAAAAAAATCGTGGGGCATGCCGGGTCACGCATCAACATCGTCGCCAAAACCAAATATCCATGGTTCTAAGCTTCTTCTCTGCATTTGGTGGGATCAGCAGGGCGTAATTTATTATGAGCTGCTTAAACCTAATGAAACTATCACGGGAGCTCGCTATCGACTTCAGTTGATGCGTTTGAGTCGCGCTCTGAAAGAAAAGCGGCCACTATACGAGTAGAGACACGACAAAGTGATTTTATTACATGATAATGCTCAGCCACATGTGGCAAAACTAGTCAAAACTTACGGTTTAAGCGAGCAGCGCTTCCATTCTTTTGAAAAAATCGAAAATTGATTGATTGATTCCTGGATTGCCTCGAAAGATGAGTCGTTTTTCCGACGGGGATTCAATTGCTACCAGAGAGATGAGAGAAAGTGGTATCTAATGATGGACATTACTTTGAGTAATGTCACTGTAAGCATTATATTTTAAATTATTTTTTTTAAGCAAAAAAAAAAGCAGCCTAATATGTTTTCAGCCCCCGCATACAAAGTTGTGGGCGACGACTATGCATATATGTATAACTAAAATATAATTCAAAATAAAATATAATTCAATAATTTACTATTATTATATTTACTTATGGCCTATTTTATTAATAGGCCATAAGTAAATATTATATTATAAGTGGTAAATGGCGAACTCACCGCCGCGCCTTGTTGTCTCATCGGTGCAGGTAAATGAACATGCTCGAAATATAAACGTGTATCGAGTGGCACCAATGGCGGCTTAATTCTTAAATTTTCTACAGGATATTTCTTTATTTCCCAGAGTCCCCAGACATATGTCATTTTAGCAAAGCTGAAATTTTGAGGACTGTTAGTCTAATATGTAGTAGAGACAGTATGCGTACTTACTAACTTGAAAGTGGGATCCTTTCAGAGGTAGCCCCAAATACCTACATCTCTGTCTGGGAGGATGATTGAGCCATAGTCCGTAAATAATATATGTAAAATTAAAGCCTGCTAGTATAACGTAGTTTGCCCTAGTTATAAACAACCTTTAGGACGTCTGGCAGGAGTAAAGACCCACGTAAACGATCTGGAAATAATAGATATACATTTTTTACATTATTCTTAAAAACATATTAAATACGAGCGTTTCTACTTTAACATTAACATAGGTGAGCATGTACCTTAAGTTGGCGCTATCTCTGAAAGGATCCTACTGTTATGATGACTGGTGCGCAAAGGGGCATGAAATTAAAATTATTTATATCCATTGATAAATACGTGATATTTTTTATTTGAGTCATGATCCTGGGGCACAAGCGTGCGACTGCAACCGCGATAGTTGTGGGTTTTATTCCCACTCTGGGTAAAGAAATATTTAATATTCTAATTTCCCCGCTCTGGTAAAGAAGCAAAGCGCGGCATTAAGTTCTACCACTCAACACGCAATGCTTCAAGAGCTTGCTGTTGCTGCTATGTGCGAAGTACAGTGTGAAGCTAAAAGAAATATTTCTTTGCTCTGGTACATAAAGGAGGGCGTGGAGTTTGGGCACTCAACAAGCGTTCTCGCAGAAATTGGACGATGCATGGGAACCGAACAGATGAACGGAGTATGTTAACACTGTGTTGTTTTTGCTTAGCGGAAATAAAAGTGAGGCTACTTTTCTTTTATATCTCAGTTCTCAAAAGAATTCACTGTTTAGATGAAAAGTTAAATCTTAAATGATCCTACCTAAGCCTATACCTCTAAAAAAAATAATAAATAAAACAAACACATACACAAACATACAAAACTAATATATTATATATGTCGATCGTCCATTACTAGAAACGAGTCGTTGCACCTATATAAGGGAGAGAGGGGATTGAATTTCTGCATTTACCATCCACTGGTGGTGGTGGCTCAACGTGGCGTAGTATTTTTAGTAATAAGTATATATTATAGACTGACTTCATAGTGTTTGCCCCTCAATCATGGGGACTTTAAATATAAGTTTGATTAGTGTATTAATATTCACAGTTTTATGGACCCCGGGTTTCTCTGATGGTAAGTTTGTATGGTAGAATGTCAAGTTTCACTAAAATAGATATGGTCTTTTTATTATATTAGAATTATTGTTTAATTAATATAAATTTTCATTAGTTTCTTTTCCATTTCTAAGCCAAAACTTAAAAAAAAAATTTAAAACGTATTATTACTTCAATCATATCATTTACATAAAACTTATAAGTAATATAACCTATACTATTATACTATTTTAAATCTGAAAGTTTGTTTGCTTGAACGCGTTAATCTCTAGAACTGCTGGTTTGAATTGTAAAAGTATTACTGTGTTAAATATTCCATTTATCGGGAATAGCTATATAGATTATATTAGATGTTACTCGCTCTCAACTATATCTTTTGAATGTGGCATGCCTCAAACGCAGCCGTTGGCTACCACTATTTGACCACGGGTGCGAAGCCGGTAAAAGTTACTAAAATAATATAAATATTTTTATTTTTAAATATTATCCTAGTTAGGAAAATATTCAAGCTTCGGCAGTGTAGGAGATCTATGTTGAGTTGCTAGGTAAGGTAGCTTGAATTTCTATAAGGTAGCCTTATTTTTTAGTAAAGTCAAAATCGTTTAATTTTAACTTTTAAATAATACCAGTCTGTTATGACATATAAATATAATAATATATAAGTATCATAATATTTTTTTATTTTTTAAATAATATAATAATAAATATTTATTGTTATTATAAATAACTATAAGTTATTTAAAAAAAATAACTCTTGATTTTTTAAATCGGAAATAATTTTATTTAATGCGCATTGTACCTTTAGGACCGTTATTATATGTAACTAACATACTAAATATTAGCACAAGTTCCGTCTCTATAGACAAAAATCATTTACCTAAACTTTATTACTCGATAACGTAAAATCCCTCTTTTTCTCGGTCCCGTACCAATTTTATAAAATCCTTTCTTAGGATCTCCTTAAAAAATCTGAATTATATTATGAATGTCTTAGAAAATAACACACGAAGATGTCGCGCGCGACTCTAAATGCTACGAGTATGTATTGTGAGTTCGTTTCCCACTCGAGGAAACACGAGGACACTTTAATATTTTTATTTCCTCGCTTTGTTAACGACGGTGGCATTTGGGCGACGTTGAGTTCTGCCACTCAACACGTTCTTCAAGAAATCTTCGGAAACTGGGAACAGAAATACTAGGTTCTCGTACTAGGTCTTAACTAGGTTCCCAGATTCTCCCTGTCTGATCTGCTATGTGCAAGATATAGCATGAAGCTATAAAAAATGTCTTAGAAAAAAATAATATACTAAAGACGTCCATTCTTCACTTCAGTCGCCCGAACTTCAGATAATGCATCATTATTTCAATCCTCTAATAAACAGGAAATAAGGTATACTTTTTTGAATAAAATCTATATAATATAAATTAGTTCCGTATACATAATTGTGTCACAGCCATCATTATTTAGAATACCTGGTCTGGCTGGTCAATTAATTAAAGAAAAACTTTTAAAAAAATCTTTAAAAAATTGCTCTTTAAAAAACAGTATGTTGCTCATTCAAAATGTTAAGTAGTAGGATCTCTGGTCACCTGTGCGAAGAAATAAAAATAACTGATCACAACGAATTGGAATCGAACCCATAACCGATATGTTAACATTCATATGTTGTTTGATTCCTGCCCGAGGAAATTAATTACATTTATTTGCCTCTGAAAGATAAAGTGCGACGTTGAATTGCGCCACTCAAAACGTAGAGTCTCGGTTTTAACTAGAAAGCGGAGTAAAGTCTTAGTATCAGATACTCTGGCGATATTTTCGACTAATTAATAATTCAAATGACGCAAGTACTTATATTATCTGACACATTATTTAAATATAGTCAAAATAAAAAAGTATATGTATATTATAATTGGCATAATAAAAAAGTTGCTTTAAAAGCTCCTGTACCTACTCGATAGTGTAATCAGAGGTCGGAGGCTACCACGTATCAACTATGTTTACTGCAAAATTATCATTTTGTGACTAACAATGATATACAAAGAAAAGAAAAAACTTCTTTATATTCATTAATTATTATAATTTATTTTAACAATTGAAGCAATTAACAAGAATTGACTTTACAGCCGGCGCAGTGGTAGCATTGTTTTAATTTGTATATTCAAAACTGATAATCCTATTTCTGAATAACAGCAGTTAACTCTTAGGCCCGATTTTATAAACTGCTTTCAGCTCTGATATCGATCTTGAGATGCCGTTTTCATTCATAAATTGTAATAAATTAGTGTAAATAGCATTTCAAGACCTCTCTAAAAATCGATCTGAGAGTTGAGAGCGGCTTATAAATACGGGCCTTAGTCTACCTACCTACGATGGCTAGTTGAAAATATTTTATATAGAGATATGAACCTTTAATATTAAGAACTACGATTATATATTATCATCTACTTTGATATTTTTTTGTTTGTCAAAATCAATAGCCAAGACTAGAATACTAGAACTTTGATAGATGAATTTTCTCAAAAAGAGAATTTATTGAATTTTATTCTTTTATTATATGATTGAAATATAAATATAATAAGCCTTCTTAGTATAGTTGGAATGGCTTTGCCTGTAAACGTGACGGTTGTGGGTTCGATTCCCCCTCGAGGAAATTGATTTTTTCTCTTTCCCTCGCTCTGATAGCAAGAGAAAGTGCGACGTTCAGTACCACCACTTATTAGGCAATATCTCTAAATTATATTATATATAAATAACTGATTTATAATTTTTCCCCATTCAGTATCAAAATGACCTTGCCAAGAACTGAGTTACCTAACTTGTAGATTAGAATTTTTCGCCTTGGCAATGAACACTCATACACGTACGTTGATAACTCTTGCACTTCGACCTCTTTATCGAATGTTTACTTTAATAACATTACCCACACAGCGCTTTTGTTTATAGATATTAAATTATTGGAACCATCTTTATTTGTTAAGTGCTTAGCAAAGTCTTAAGGAAAAAAATATATACTCTTTTTTCCAATCTTAGCAATAATCTTACAATACTAAAACTTTCAATTTCGCATTTTTCGTAAAATTTTTAAGACATTACGTGTTAAGAGGCGGTGCTCTCAACGCCTCGTTCCATCTTGATGAAAATCGAACCCTTAACTCTCGTGATCGCAGTAAGATGGTCTCATTACCTTCATTGTCAATTTTAGAACGATATTTTAACCTAAATATCGAATGTAATACCTAGCTCACAAGTAGATCAATCTTAACTACATTATTTAATGAGTTTTGTAAGCTACACTTTGTAAACTTTTGGAGGCGTCTTATTAACCTGGTAAAGTACTGTTTCTTTTAATTGATGTTAACAACATATTTCTTAGATTAAGTTGTGTTTGTTATATTATACTTATTTATCAATAAAGAGAATTATAAAAAAAAAATAGTATGATGGTCTCAAAAAACACATTCTTTTAAACAATATTCTTTTATTTGGTATTTATTAATCTCGAATACAAGTAACTTAATAAAAATATGTCTATATTAAATTTTTGTAGGGCAATTTTGAAGCGACAGTATTAAATTACTCTCTTACAATATATTGAAGTAGTTTATCAATTTACTTTGTATTTATTTATCTAGTTTCAATAATCGGAAACCATAATCAGGGAAAATAACAGATCCACCTTGCATAGTAGGGTCGGCTTAAAACCTAATGTCAAGACACTCTGTTCTCAGCTTTCCACCGTAACAAAACTCCGCGCTTTAAAAAGAAAAAAATGTATCTAAAAGTAGAAAAAAGTAGCATAAAAAAATCTCTCCTCTATATCATTTTAAGGACATTCCCACGTTTAATACAGTCAGTACGGGAGCGGATGGCGTATGTGGACTAATTCATTTCTATCGCGCTAAACTACGACATCCGTACGCCGAGTACTATGTAAATATTATTTGTAAATATACATTCTATAAAAATGAGATAAATGGAATGAGTGATCACTACACAATTCAATTTTTATAGCTTCACGTTATATACGAAACAAAAATATTAAACATATCCATTCGGAGAAATGATTATTATATTCATAATTTAAATAACCTGATCTGTGAAACAAGGCAGCTGTGCAGAGATCCTAATGTCTACACTATTATATAAAAAATCCCTAAAAACACGCTCCTCGTGAACTAAAAACACACAGCTACGCCAAGTGCTACAAGAGTATGAGCCTAAACTCTACTGTTTACTAGCAAGCTCTGAAGAGCTCCCCTATGCAGGTCCTAGCTCCATCTTCAGACCAACTAGATGATTCCATATTATGATATTCTCACCTAAGCTACGTATAACCGCTAAGTTATACAATTATTACAAGTAGATAAGATTCAGTTTCTTAGATTTTATTAGTCCTTATAAAAGCGGATTTACAACAAATGTTAAGAACAAAAATTAAAAAAATAAATTAAATTAGCTTCACGCTGTATCCCGCACACAGCAGGGTAGGCAGAGGGAACCTAGTGTTAAGACACTCCGTTCCCCACTTTCTGCCGAATTCTGGAGGCATTGCGTGTTGAGTGGCAGAACTCAACGCCGCGCTTAACCTCGACACCAGAGCGAAGAAATGGAAATATAAATTTAAGTAAATATTTCATCTCCTCGAGTGGGGATCGAACCCACAACCAGTCGGTTCACACCTCGTGCCGCTGCGCCACGACCGGCCTCAAGAGCCAAACAGTACAGTCAGTAGAGTTGTTAAGAACAAAGAGTTTTAAAAATAAATTATCTCTAAGAATTGATAAAAAATATATATTATATCCATCTAAAACCAACGATAATGCTACCAGGGCCCAAATAAGCTATAAAGACAATCGAGACCCCACTGATTTAAATAAATTGGGTAATTGTCCTCAAGTACTGGCTGATCACGAGACTGAGTGATGAGACAGGACTCATACGTGACATTCACTTTCTTTTTAAACCATTTTATATTCCAAAGTAAATAGATAATTTTAAAAATGATTATCTGTTTTGTAAATTAATTAAAATTAAAATATAAAAAAATATGTAATGATCTAAAAATGAGGGGGAGATGTACTTGTTTTTCTTCAGGCCCTATCCCGCATATAACAGAGAGAACCTGTTGTTGAGACACTTCGTTCCCCATTTTTCAAAATATTACGTGTGAAGTGACGAAATTCAACGCTGTGCTTTAAACATTTTATATATTTAAAATAATATTTATTCAAGCAGTGTAAACAAAATTTTAAATCACATGTTTACGCAATGATCCAATTGACCCAGGATCTGAAACTCTTACTTAGTTTCCTATCTGATGTACTATGAACTTTGTCTACGATTTGTTTATTAAATAATAGATAGGTATTATTAGTAATTACAATAATTAGTTTGTTCTATATATTTGTGTGGAATTTTACTTTTGTTATTGATGTGCTATTATAATATTTTGTTGTGATGTACTTACTATTCTATCATTATTTCATTTAATTTTTAGTTTATGATAAAATCTGCCACTAACGTAACTTTGTTTGAGCTTCACGCCTTTAGTATACCGCCTATGGCATTATAGGCACAGTGAACCTAGCATTAAGACACTCCTTTCTCCGTCACCCAATTTACGAAATATATAGTTTTGAGTCGTTGAATACAGTGGCTCAAGGTCTTAGTGCAACCATTGTGGATTTGATTCCCACTCGGTGGAATTATTTATTTTTATTTAACAATACTAAGCCTGACGTTGAGTTATGTCACTCAAGACGAAATGTCTCAAAAATTGGACGGTGCATGGGGAACGGAGTATCTTAACACTAGATTCCCAGAATAGAATACAACATGAGAATTAAACTAAAAAAAATAGTGATTTATGACTGAGTTTTACTGCAATTATGCGGAATCTTCCGCGTTAAGACATTGTTTTCATTTCTGATAAATTTATTATGTCATTACGATCTGTTTATAGAATTATCAATACCATTACGGTTCCGTAATCGATGTAATTATACATAATTAATTATATTGTTTTGTTTGTTACAGATAACTGTGAAATATCCTGCCATGGAAGTAAGCACCAATAATTTAAATATTACTTTCTGTATACACATTATACCTACATATTACATACCCGTATGTCATTAAAAACGATTCCTACTTAGATTTATGAATTATTTCAATTGTTTCGTTCTGGTAACAAAAGAAAGACCGGCGTTGAGTTCCACCATTAACGAAAAAAATGGGCACTGGCTGCAGCGCAAATAATTCACGCTGTATCCCGCATGTATGGATGTTAGACAAAGGAAACCTAATGTCAAAGTCCTTTCTAGTCTCATCCCCGACTGCCTGGTCCAATTCGAATTAATTTTCGAGACATTGCGTATTGAACACTAGACACCCAACGCCGCATTTTATCATGTTACTAGAGCAAAGAATAATGTATTTCAAGTGGGAATCGAACTCGCAACATTAAGAAAATACATATAACTGAAACTTAACATGTTACATGCAATGGCAGCTTAACTCACTATAAGTGATGTTTTACACCCAACTTTCTAAATTACCAACATTTTCCTCATATTTACAGCTTCTTCAAGCCCATCTTTCTTAGCCGGTCACATCTACAATTATGCAGTAGAAGGCTCGGTCTCGATTTATCTGTCAGGAGCAGATAAACAGGAGACCAACGTGAAGATCTTCGGTCAAGTGTCTGTTGCTGCTGCTGGTAACTGCGCTCTGTCACTGAAGGTCAATTCCTTAGGCATCGCTGGTCCGGATGGCAAGGTACTATTTTTAGTTGGCTTTAAACATTGTTATTCAACTGTAAGAAAAGAAAAACATGTTTTTAAGGTTACAGAATGTAGAGGGACACTAAGTATTTCTCCAAACTCTAAATAGGAAAAAAACAGAATTTTCCATTTCATGTTTTAAAATTACACACTCACCCACACTAATCACTTACTTAACAAATCAGGTAAGGAAAATTGTATAAAAGAAACTTGTCCATTTACTAATATAATATTTTTTTATATTTTTAGAAATATCCAGCGCCAAAAGGCATTGAAAAGATTGTTAAATTCAGCCTTCAAGATGGGCGAATTGGATCTGACATTTGTGCTGAGGCTGATGACCCCAGAGCTTCTCTCAACATCAAGAGAGCCATTATTTCTTTATTACAAACAGAACAAAAGGCTTCTTCACAGGTAAAAAATGACAAAATTTAAAAATATTATGAAATTTTGTTCATTCGGCGATTGAAATTATTTTTAAATTCGAGTTGTATTAGAATAATAACAACAAACGTTTAAGTAGGTTTTATTAGATATAACAAAAACCTAAATCAGCTTCACGCTGTATACTGCACACTGCAGGGTAGGCAGAGGGAACCCTAGTGGTAAGACAATCCGCTCCCCATTTTCCGCCGAGGAGGCATTGCGTGTTGAGTGGCGGAACTCAACGCCACGCTTTGCCCCGACACCAGAGCGAAGAAATGGAAATATAAATTTAAATAAATATTTCATCTCCTCGAGTGGGGATCGAACCCTCCACCAGTCGCGTTTACAGTCACACTTTATGCCCCTGCGTCACGATTGATCGCTAAAAATTAATCAGTAAAATTTACTACCATGTCCAAGAAAAAGTGTAGTTAATTCCACGCGACTAAGTAGTTTATTAAATATTATATCTATTAAATAATGAAATTGTACTTTTACACTGAAAAGACGAACTGCTTAACCAGTTCATCTCCGCCGAACTTATGCTATATAACTTTATGTTATTCTGATTATGCTTACTAAAATGCTTACATGCTTATATTATATTATGCCAAATTGCCTTAGATTGACGTCTTCGGTGCGTGCCCTACCGAAGTGTCTTCATCGCAAGAAGGCTCTGCTATGTTGCTACACAGAAGCCGCGACCTAAGCAGATGTGCCCATCGAGAACAGACCAAGAATGAACTGATTAACACTGTCTTTAATCCTAGTGCTGTAAGTATATTTTTATATTATAATTTTGTTTATATAATATATTAGCACCGGGGAGAATAATCCAAGTCCAAAGCCAAAATATACAACG
Organism: Heliconius hermathena; assembly: GCA_013403705.1. Lineage (NCBI taxonomy): Eukaryota > Metazoa > Arthropoda > Insecta > Lepidoptera > Nymphalidae > Heliconius > Heliconius hermathena. The sequence continues at coordinate 570,400 of JAAIXJ010000064.1, forward strand.
CTATAGTTCTTATATGATTATAATTAATTAATTAAGAAACTAAATTATATTCAACAGGAAATCAAAAATACTCAGCTCCTTCAATCTGTCCTGAATGTCGAATCAAAAGTTAACAACGGAGTACCTGAGAAGGTGTCCGCAGTCGAACAGTACTTATATAAACCATTTTCCGTCGGAGAGAACGGTGCAAGAGCTGAAGTCAACACGAAGCTTTCTTTGAGTGGTTCTAGCCAGGGAGCTTTAGCTGGTATGTAACTTATTTCATATGTGTCTATAGTTTTAAAATTGTCAGTAATTTTATTTATATACAAGACAGATATATGTATATGTAATCAATAAAATTATAGTGGAACGTCGATAATCTGTGCTGATTGGGGCACAAGAGTGCTCGGATAATTGGCTTTTCTTGATAATCGACTGTTTTTTGATTCAGAAATTTTTATAAGGAAATAAAAACTTACATTTATATATATATATATATANTATATATATATATATATATATATATAAATTTACATAGTTATATATTATATCCTTAATTAAATCAAAATATTATTTATTCAATCATTTACAAGCAGAATCGTCAAGTTACATTCATTTCATTAGATTTTGGCTGATTTCATTATGATTTTAATGATAAATAGGGATTTAAATTAGTAGTTTGTCATAAAAGTTAAACTATTTTAAAATGACGCAAAAAAAATATTTTTGGATAACTTATACACGAAGGAGGGGCGCTGCTGTGCCACAGTTAACATCAGCGCTGTGAATAATTTTGGTTATTTATTTTATTTCTGTATAAATAGTAATAAAAAATGTTGGAATATATCCATGGCCTATAAATGGACGTGAAAAGTGTAAGGAGTCGGTGATTACGAACATATAACGAAGTGCAAAAACAGTGACAAAGTACCGGTGACAGTGTAACGGACGAAAGACGGTTCTGTTTGTAATAGCTTAGACACTAAAATTGATGGTGAAGTGAACCTAGTTCGTGGACAGATTTATTGTTCCGTTTTGCCTACATCTGCTACTTTTAATAATTATTCTAAGGACTGTTAATCTAAAAGTTTATTTAAAAAAAAGCAAGCCATTTCGAAATGGAACGGCGACAGGACCGAAGGACGCCATCTTGCGGATAACAGACGTAAATACATAAATCTGTTAACTGAAATCAATGGATTAATTAGGTCACAATTAGGCTAAGAGCTTCTTCTACTGACCACAAGAGGGCAGATTTTTTTAAAAATATATAACTAAAAATTAAAGTGATATTCTAAGAGGCGACAACAGAGGCCACTACCTGTATAAAAACAAAACAATTACACTTAAAACCATGGAAAAAATCTTAAACGCTCTTAAAAAAATTACGATCGAATTAAACGATGAAAAACAAAAATCAGAGAAACGGGAAGGAATGTTACTGAACGAGTAACACTAAATAAGAGCAGAATGTTTGAAGAGAAACTTTTATTAGTAGAAAAAAACTACGAAAACCTAAAAGATAGAATGGAAATTCAAGAAAAAAGGGTCCAAGCCTTAGAAAGACAGGCAAGGAAAAGTAGTCGTCTGCTTTTTTCGGTATAGAAGAGAACGAAGAAACCTACGAGAGCCTAGAAAGAAACGTTGATAACGCTGGGTGAAGCAAAATCTCTGAGAGAACTACAACAACAACTACAAACGGAAAGAGAGAAGGTAAACATAGCTGTTATCAAATATGACAGACTTATTGTTTGGAAAAACAATACTAGAAGTAAATTACCTATCACCTGAAAACGCTACTAAAACCAATATGGAGAAAAATATACAGATAAATAAAAAGAATAAAATTCAACAAATGGATGTACCGGTTAAAAGGTCGTCTTTTAAAAGGAGTTCTAAAACAAGGAACATTAAATTTCGTAGTTAAAAACCCTACAAATAACAATAATACACAAAACAAACAAGCATAGCAATCAAGCACCTCCTCCATAGTTAAGCAATCAACCAAAAAACGAAATGCACAATAAAACCCTCCAAAGAATAAATCTACAGCTATAAAGAAGAAAAAATATGTAAGAACTAAATTAATATATATAACAATATAAAATGTTTGTTATATCTTTATTGTCTTCAAACTATTACTGGGATTAGAAAAAGCAGTGAAAGAAATTAAATATGATGACATTATAAAAACCGCTGGCTTCAATTGGAAGCAAACGGCACTGGACAGAGAAAAGGGACTATATTTGAAGGAGGCCTATACGCAGTCTGGGGACCTCGCCTGATATTATATTTAATAACTAATAATTAGTCGATGAGTAATTTAGAAAATAAATTTACAAAATAATTTATTATCCAATAAGAGTTAAGTAAATAAAAAAAATAGAATAAATACCTTAAATAAATAATTAGTATAAAAAATAATAAATCAGAGCTAATGTAAAAGAAGAATAAGTAAATTAGTATCTGTAAATAATAACTAGTAGGAAAATTAAAAAATATATCATACATACATCACTTAATTACAATTATTAGTAATGTTTATGATTTAAAAAAATGTAACGTGCAATTAGTATTAATAACTAGCAAGAACAAGAGCAAGAACATTTAGAATAAGTAAATATGTAAATAACTATTATAAATAAACATTAAGTTTGTAACTGGGGCAATGGTCAATAAAAGGCTTTTTATTTATTTATTTATTTATACACGCTTGACTGTAGACATTTTTATTGAAATGTTTCTTTTACGCGGCAAAACCTACTTGTTTGGCATTTTCTATTAAATGTACCAAGCCCTCTTAGGGCTTGTTAACTTACTATATTACAAATAATAAAATAATAGGACGTAAGATCTTTATTCCTTTTAAACAAATTTTATTAAATGTCCACAGGCAACTGCATCGTCAAACGTTCCATCATTTTCGAGAATCCCCATGAAGGTGCAGCGAGTCACAGCAACTACCAAAATGTTTTCAATGCCATCAAAGAAGTCTGCAAATCCCTTGGTAGCGAGGCCAGCTCCAAGTCTGCCGGTTCTTTTGCCCAACTCGTTAGGGTATGTATAATATTTGTTTTTTTTTGCTTTTATCTGTATCCCACACTCAACAAGGTAGTTAAAATGGAAAACTTAATGTTAAAACACTCCATTCCCCATTTTCCAATAAATTCTGGAGCCATTAAGTGTTGAGTGGCAAATGTTAAACATTTCATTTCCTCAAGTGGGAACCGAACCCACGTCCTATCGCGTATATCGCGGCATACGCTTATATGTGCCGTTATATTATGCCCTTATGCCATGACTGGCCTCATTTGTAATAATAATTAAGTTAAATATAAGAAAAATAATCAAATATTTTCGTGAGTACTAAGACAATTGATACTGAAGGAAAGTTAAATATGAAGAAGTTAATGACAGTGTATGAAGCAAAAGAGCATATACAAGTATACAGAGACCGTAGCGTTTGGCACTCCGTTCTCTCTGGCTACCCTGCTGGAATAAAGTGTGAAGCTTTTATGAGTTTGAATAAACATATTTAAGTTTCCTATTATGCTAATGAGGAATATTTATGATATATTTTTTTTATTGCGCAAATAAAACATGTAGAAATTGTACCACTTTGTCCAAGAATATTTAAATGATTAGAATATGTGGATTATGATCATTTAAATTTCATGCAGAATAGATACCATTGTGAGGCCAGTCGTGGCGCAGGGTCACAAAGTGTGACTGTAAAACCGACTGGTTGTGGGTTGGATCCCCAATCGAGGAGATGAAATATTTATTTAATTTTATATTTCCATTTCTTCGCTCTGGTGTCGAGGCAAAGCGCGGGGTTGAGTTCTGCCACTCAACACTCAATGCCTCGAAAATTCGGCAGAAAGTGGGGAACGGAATGTCTTAACAATATTGTCCCTCCGCCTATCCTGCTGTGTGCGGGATACAACGAAGCTGATTTTTAGATACCATTGTACTGTTGCAATTAACAATAAAATTATTACCTTTGTATTGAAAAAAACAACTGTTGAGTTTGTTGCTGGCTCTCATCAATAGAAGTGCCTTCCAAGCCGGTGGTAACAATATGTTCAGTTCAGTTTCGGTGCCACTATGTGTTGTTTAAATATTATATACATTTTAATTTCACATGAATTTAAATTTGAATAATATTGCAAACCTCAGCATTTCCTGTGGCAAGCAAACATAATTATCATACCACTAATATGTATTACAGATATTCCGTTCTGCCAACAAGGCTGATTTACTGAAAGTATTCGGACAAATCAAAGGCAACAACTTAGAAAAGTAAGATTTCTTTTATTCTTTCACATAACTTTCGATTATTGTAAAGAAAATAAATGAACACTAACATTTTAGACATATTGCTTTACCTACATGAATACTCGTAAATATGTATATGATACAACTTTTTCCAGGCGTGTCTTCCTTGATGGTCTACTCCGAGCTGGAACTGGGTACAGCATTGAAGCTTCCATTCAAATATTGAAGAGCAAAGAGTTATCGCCATTAGAGGAGAAGATTGTGTTCTTATCTTTAGGCAACGCGAGACACGTTACAAGTGATGCTATTAAGGCTGCTGCTGTAAGTTTATAAAATTTTAAAAAGTAATTAGAATAAAAAAAAATATACGATAGTATTATATATGAATAAAAAAGGATAAAATAATTATATTCCTATTTTTTGATGACGTTTTCGAGAATGCTGAACTAATCGCCTTAAAATTTATTTGGGACCACCCAGTCCAAGAATTCAATGCCTAAGAACTCTCAACCCTGAACAATTCAATAAAAAAATATGCGACGTAAGGCCTTTAATTACCTACTCGAACTCGTCGATTAATTATAATAGTAATTAGATTAATAATATTCTTTTTTAATATAAAATATATATTTAATATTTCTGCATTTCGTTGAGTTCTGTAGATGAAATAAAGTCTATTTGAATAATTTATTAATAAAATTCCAATAGGGTCTTCTTGATCTTCCAAACTTACCTAAAGGAGTGTACTTGGGAGTTGGTGCCCTCGCTGGTATCTATTGTCGTGACCATAACTGCCATATTGAAAAGAATGAAGGCATTATCGCCTTGAGTAAGAAACTTGGAGCCAAATTGCAGAATTGCAAACCCAAATCTAAAGTTGAGGAGGATAATGTAAGTATCAATAATAAAGTAGTATAATAACTAGTTCGGCAAATATCTATTATTTTTCTTCTTAGAATATCACAGATATGTTAAAGCACGACGTTGAATGCCGCCACTCAACACGCAGCGACTCAAAAATGGGCAATAGAGTATGTTGAAATTTACATTTATCCCTCGCGGTTTTTTAGCTTATTAATTTTAACGTGGAGCTAAAAAACTTTTTATTGGGAAATTAACTTATGAAACATATTTTGCTTTGCATTATTATTTGAATTGATTTAATTAGTAGAGTTGAAGTTTCTTAATACTAGATTATGTCTGCCAGCCCCGCTGTTATTATGATTAGTATTTATTTTAATAATTTACGTATGTATGATTTATAGATTACGTCTGTTTTTACTTAGGTGGTAGCTGTATTGAAAGGAATCCGGAATATCAGACATTTAGAAGACAGTTTGATTGACAAACTGGTACATTGTGCTGCCGACAACAATGTTAAAGCTCGTGTCAGAGTTAACGCTTTGGAAGCCTTCCAAGGAGACGCATGTGCTGCTAAGGTAAGAAATTATATAAAAATCGTCCGTTTCCCTTCATTTAATACTAAAAAGGTATTAATTACTTATTGTAAAATACTTTAGACAAGTATTTTCAAAAATAATTATAACTTTATCTTAGTCTTCGATATTCGTGTACCGAAAATTAAAAAACCTAAAATCTATCAATATTATAAGCTTTATACTTAGACTCTTTTATAAGCTTTATGCTTATGAAAGAGTCCACGGGCTCAGGACATGTTAGATCGATGTTAATAATATTTTTTTGAGGCCGGTCGTGGCGCAGCGGCACGAGGTGTGACTGCAAAACCGACTGGTTGTGGGTTCGATCCCCACTCGAGGAGATGAAATATTTACTTAAATTTATATTTCCATTTCTTCGCTCTGGTGTCGAGGTTAAGCGCGGCGTTGAGTTCTGCCACTCAACACGCAATGCCTCCAGAATTCGGCAGAAAGTGGGGAACGGAGTGTCTTAACACTAGGTTCCCTCTGCCTACCCTGCTGTGTGCGGGATACAGCGTGAAGCTAATAAAAAAATAATAATATTTTTGTGTTAGATAATTCTGTTTGTCAAAGACTTTGTTTCAATACCACCCATTGTACCTGCTAACAGAATTACCTCGAACGACTAGAATATATCTTTTTCTATAATGTTATTCTTTCATACGTGTAGTCATTCTATTTGACCATAGGGGCGAAGCCGCAAAAAAAAGCTATTAATTAATTAAAATCGATTGAGACTAAACAACTAAAAAGTATTTTCTAATTCCAGCTAAAGAAAGCCGCTCTAGACATAATGAAGAACAGACAACTAGATTCTGAAATCCGTATCAAGGCGTACCTCGCAGTTATCCACTGCCCCTGTGGAAGGTCGGCCAATGAAATTAAGAACTTACTGGAATCTGAGCCAGTTCATCAAGGTAATATTTGAAACCAATATGAAACTAAATAAAGAGTATTGTTATATAAATAAAAAAATCACTTCCGACGCTAACTTTGAAATTACGGGCGAATGAAATATTTGAATTTACTTGCTCTTTTAAGATATAGTGCGGTGTTGAGTTCCGCCACTCAAAACGTAATATTTTGAAGATGAATAACTTTTCATGGGATTTCATATGGCAAACATTGTAAATATAAGCCAACATGGAATAATAATAAATATGTGTGTTATTTATTTACAGTTGGTCGTTTCATTTCCACATCTCTCCGCCATATCCGCGCTTCTGCCAACCCCGACAAGCAACTCGCTCGTCATCACTATGGACTTATTGGAATACCTAACAGATTCAATGTTGACGACAGGTATGCCAATATAATGCTTACCTAAAATTAATTCAAATAAATATGAAACATATGCGCAAATTGTGGCGCAGGGGCACAAGTGTTACTGGTGTGGGTTCGATCCCCACTCGGGAAAATGAAACATTTATTTATACATAATATTTATTTAAATTTAGATTTTCACTCGGGCAATTAACGCGGCATTGAGTTCCGCCACTCAACACGCAATGCTTTCAGAATTAAAATGTCTTTATGCGATAATGAGATCGGGATGTCTTAACAATAGGTTATCGAGTTTCTTCTGCTTACTCTACTTTGTGTCCTCCATACAGCGTGAATCTTTAAAAAAATAAAACATAGCAAAAAAGATTTTACCAATGAAATTATGTTATTACTTAAATAAATATTTAGTTACTTATTTAAAAAGCAACAAATACTTGCTATTTACTTATATTTTTTTCTTCAATAATTATATATACTCGTACATGTAAAAGATACAACATAATTTTATGTTACATTTTTTATACCTTGACAAGATAAATAAATGAAATAGCAAGTTAAAGATTCAAATGAACATGAATATTAAATAAAAAATATATAAACCAATCCCTTTACATCCCTGTGGGAAAATATTTGATTGTAAATACGTTGGTTTTGGGTTCGATCCCCACCCAAGAGAATAATATTCATTTCTTCACTGTGGACGGCTGCGTTAAGTCTTAAAAGCAATGTCTGGCGAAAAACGGAGAACTGAGTCTGTCGACACTATGGTTTCTAAATTTACCCTTTCAAAATACCGGAAAGGGGGTGAAACTCATAATTGAAATATATGAATTTACTTTCACAAGAAAAAAAATCTAAAAATACCTTATTCAAAAGATTATACTTGAGCTATTAGCTCATCTAATCTATATAACTTGTATTACAGGAAATACTCCTTCTATCGTGAAATGAGTTACAACGTAGATGCCCTCGGTGTCGGTGGTACTGTGGAATCATCGGTTATCTACTCTCAAGACTCATTCGTGCCTAGATCCGTGAACCTCAACTTAACTGCTGAAGTCTTTGGGCATAATGTTAACGTTCTTGAGGTAAGATTCTTGTTTCTACCTCTATACTATGATGATAAAGTTTATTTGGTGTTTATTTTGAATGCGCTAATCTCAAGAACTACTAATACGAATTGAAAAAATATTTTTGTGTTGGATGTGGAAAATTCATTAATCGAGTAAGGCTTATAATATACCATCAGGCTAATAATTTTTATCCGAAAGTACAGTGACTTACACTGTATATACTGTCGGAGTTACCTCAGACACTTTGTCGTGTGTCTTATTCATCACTTAGTGATTGTTACGCGGTCGAAACTGCAGGCAAAAGCTAGTTCTAATGTTAGTTTTGACCCTAGTTTTTTATTTAGTTTTTTGAAACCTCGCGAGGAAAATCTTACTCTGAAATGATTTTTACTTACTGATCCCATATAGATGCCAAAGTTTACATCAAAAAGTATATTCGCACTAAAATTAAACAAAATTAAACAAATACTATTAGATTTATTAATTTATATTTTAACTCTGACGTTGGTGTTTAGGTTGGTGGTCGTCAAGGTAACTTAGACCGCGTATTGGAACATTTCCTTGGACCAAAGAGTTTCTTACGGACGCAAAAACCTCAGGAAATATATGACAACCTGCGCGCTAAACTTGACGAGTCTTACTATAAAGTTGACAAGAGTGTACGGGGACGTCGTTCCATCAAGAGCGAAGTTGATAACTTTGATAAACAAGTGAGAATAAAATTTTAATTATGGTAAAATAGGTTAATAATATAAAAAATATTATTTATGAATACTTACTATTCTCCTACTGCTATATACTTGTAATAAAATTAAATTTGATGACAAAATTGTTTATTTATATTTTGAGTTATTGTATTTTGACATAGCTTGTATGTAACATTTTATATAATCAATATTAATTTCAGGTTAAAGCTGAATCCATACAATACAACAATGAATTGGACCTCGACCTTTACGTCAAGCTTTTCGGTACTGATGCTGTCTTCCTATCCCTTGGAGACGACAAAGGCTACGACTTTAACAATTTCCTAGATGAATCATTGAAGCTTGTTAATGAAGGAATGGACAAAATCAAACATTTTCAGGTACGGTTATATTGCTCACATAGATTTTTTGATGAACAATCATTTATAATACAGTAAATATATTTATAAGACTATATATAGTGCACCGCGGTGCAGAGGCTCAGCGTGTAACTTAAATGCGACGGTTTTAGGTTTGCGTCCTAACCGGAAGAATTGAGTTATTTTCATTTCCCGGTTCCTGTAAGAAGAAAAAGCACAGCATTGAGTTTTACCAACACGCAATGTCTTGAAAATTTAAATATGCTTGAGGAACGGAGTATCTCAACACTAGGTTCTCTCCGCCTAAATAAGCTAAAAAAAAACTCTATATTTAAAAGTGTCACATTTTCATTGATAATATTAGATTTTGCTTGTAAACAGCATGAACTCCGAGCACATCTTCTCTTTATGGATGCCGAACTTGCATACCCTACGTCCACTGGTCTTCCATTGAAACTGGACGCTGTAGGTTCTGCTACTGGACGTTTTGAAATATCCTCAAACGTGGACATCCGCCAAATACTCAAGAATCCTGAAGCCGCTAAAGTGGACTTCAAATTGGTACCAAGCTCAGATGTAGAAGTATCTCTTGTTATGTTAGTCGACGCTGACTGCCTTTCTGCAGGTCTTAAAGTAGTAACAAACCTACACTCCTCCACCGGTGGACATGTCATATTTAAAATCATTGAAAATGGCAAAGGATTCGATCTTCAATGGGGTCTGCCGATCGATAAACAAGAAATCTTAAGCGCTTCAAATGAGTTAGTATTCTTCAGCGCCGAAAAGGGTCAATTGGAGAAGCAAGTACCAGTCAAATCTGAAAATAACGAGTACTCTGGATGTTTCGACCAGCTCTCTGGAATGTTAGGTGTTACCTTCTGCGGAAAGGTGTCACTTCCTTTTGCATTATCAGGTAAGTAAATGAAAATCAACTTTTTAAATAAAATAAATCAGCTTCACAGCAGAGTAGGCAGAGGGAACCTAGTATTAAAACACTGCCGAATTCTGCCGAATTCTGGAGGCATTGCCTGTTGAGTGGCAGGACTCAACGCCGTGCTTTGCCTTGACACCAGAGCGAAGAAATGGAAATATAAATTTAAGTAAATATTTCAGCTCCTCGAGCTCCTCGGTTTTACAGTCACACTTTGTGCCGATGCGCCACGACTGGCCTCTATAGATATATCAACTTTTTATATACCGTTTATTGCTCTTAGATATTTTGTATTATATTTCTTATATTGCATTAGTATAAGAAATATAACACAAATATGAAATTTTAATATAAAATAAAATATTCCAGAATATTGTTAGCAATTAAATAAAATAAATTATAACAATGCGACTAACATTGAAATGATATATTATACATATATAAATTAAAATTTTATAACGAAACAAATGACTTCATGAAGATTTTATTTCTTAATATTTTTTTATTTTTGTATAGGACAAAAGTCAGATAAGTCACTTTCAAAATACTTGAGCCGTTTCCCGCTCGTGGGATCATCGAAAGTGAGCGTAGTATTGGAAAAGAATGATCTCCGTGGCTATCACATCAAAGGAATCTTCCATCGTGAGAACCTACCAAACCGCCGTCTCGGAATTGATCTGTTATTCGACGCTGAAGGTAATATTTTTTTAAAAAATTGCAATACAATCTTACTAATCTGGCAAGCCCCGAATATAATTCTCAGAAACATGCTAGAAAATTTTATTTACTCATTCCAATCATCTAAACATTTAATATTCCACGGTCTTGTCTTTGATAGTGGGCCGTATTAATGAAACTACTTATTTATAATATATTCAAACCTGAAACACTTCTAATTAACCTTTTTTTATAGGATCCAAAAACCGCCGTACCCAGTTCATTGGTGAAATTATCGATAACGACCAAGAAAAGACTATAAAGGCATCATTGGACTCTCCCATTAAGAAGTTGAATGGTCAATTTTCAATTTTGACAAAATCAAATGAATACGCATTGTTGATGAATGCACAAATGGATCAAGTAGTTTACTATGGACGTGTTGGACTAAACATTGCTGGTAATGAAAGGAGATCAGTTTATAAGCCTGTACTGGAATACCAGCTTCCTGGTGATGGAAAGAAGAATATTAATGTTGATGGTCAAATTACTAGAGAGCGTAATGGAGATAATGTGAAGTACTCACTTGATGGAGTCAAGGTAACTTAATATTTGAAATATTTTTAATATTTACTTGAGGTCATTGTAGCGCAGTGGTACAGCGTCTCACTATAAGCGCGATGATATTGGATCAGGAGAATAAATTATTTACATTTCGTCCCTATGGTAAGAAGACAAAACGCAACGTTAAGTCCCGTTACTCCACACCAATGTCTTCAAAATTGGGCGGAAAGTAGATAGCATAATGCCTCAACACTAGGTTATAACTATAATAATATATTATGTGTACATATCTCAAAAATATAATTCTTATTATTACTATTCTCCCTCAGTTCAATATTCCAAACTCCAATGAGGTTGTCAACTTTGAAGGCCACTTTAACAGCGGCCAGAAGTTAATTGAAACTGATATAAAGATAAAGAAGGGTCAACAGAACCTGCTATTGAGTGGTTCTCTTAAGGGCTACGACTGCAAGATTGAATTCAGCAACACATTGAATCCATATGTCAACTTCAGGATGAATGGTCATTTTGAAAACAGCCATGAGGTGAGTATTTTCTATAATTTTTATATATATACACATATACACATACTATAGAACTAGATCTTGTTCATTGCTTTTAAAGGAAAAGTAAGAAACGACTTGTAAATAAAATAAAAAAAGCTGATTTATTGATTTATTCACGACTTATTATAATTTTTATTTAATTTTTTTTAAAGTGTTAATCCACACGTAGGAAAGAAAAGGTTTGTCAGTCTGATCGGTTTCCAGGCGCGGGTTCGAGTCCCGCTACGTTCAAATTTTTATACGTTTTCCAAATGAGACTTATTATAAATTATATAAAATATTATTTATAATTAACTTTTTTATTTTATTAACATTACAGAGCTCGCACAACGACATAGACCTCTACTACAGTGGGGACTGCCGCAACCCACAGAACCGTGTCACTGTGAACCAGTTATACAAACGTCACTATGTTTCCTCTGATGATTTTAACATCATCACGAAAAATAAAAGTAAATATTATTTACACAAAAACTGTATTTTTTTATCAAGTAACAATTTATTTCTCCCTTACTTGTTTAAATTGTAATCTGTTAAGATTAAAAATAAAAAATGTAATTAACCAAACCATTATAAAATATTTATTTAAATTTATATTTTCATTTCCTCGCTCTGGTGTCGAGGCAAAGCGAGGAGTGTTGGAGATCCGCCACATAAAGCGCAATGCCTTCAGTGTGAAGTGTGGAAAATTTTAAGTGAAATTTCGTTCACATTAGGAGGAATGAAGTGTTTTAACATTAGGTTTCCTCTGCCTACCCTACTGTGTGCGGGATACAGCGTGAAGCTGATTTGATTTAATTTATATTTAAATAAAGATAATTTATATTTATTTTTTATTATAACAAGACATTCAAACAATTAAATATTATTTCAGTCGAAATCCATTCTCTACCATTCAAAGCACAATTGAATCTTGAATCGGATCCTAAAAAATTCGATTTGGACATCGGAGGTGTTTACTTCGACAAAAAAGGCAACTTAAACATTGATGCTCGCTCACATATAAAGAAAGCAGGCGATTATCGCATTAAATGGGTATTGAATGCCGATAACCAAGCAGTTGAAGCGCTTATCAAGAGAGACATTGTTTCTCCGGAAAAATCTAATGTTGAAAACTACATTGACTTTAAGAACATTGGAAAATATGAATTGTCAGGAGTAATTTTACACAAAGCCAAGGAAAATGACGCCAATATTGGTGCTGTTGGTCATTTGAAGATCTCTGGCAGCGGAAAAGATGAAGATATCAAGTAAGTTACAACTCTCGTTTTGAGGTTGACAAAATTATTAGTAATTAAATTAGGATTTATTTATAAAACTAGGTAGCCCTACAGCCTTCAATTTTCAAATAGAAAAATAAGACTCGATGTGATATTTTTTTCAATTACAGCTTTTTGAGTTATAATATGAAGTTATCTTCTCTTCTAACTTATTCTTAATAATAGAAACACAAGTTGATAAAAATTTTAATGCAAAACATGCATCTCAAGATTAAAAAATTTGAAGTATGTATTTTTTATAACAATCTAAATATCTATATATTATTAAATTGATATTTGTGCGACCATAACCATAATCTGTATTTCATTATCTACCTTCCAAAAAACACGAGATATTTAGTAATTATGTCACTATTAAATCAAATAACTACTTGTTTTAGATTCGATATTGGATTAATCGAAACCGCCAGCCTTTGCTCCTCTCACGCCTCCATTTCAACATCGCAAGGAGAACTTTTAGACTTCCTATTAAAGATAAACAGTGGCAAAAATCCTAACGGTCAACTCAAGTTTAATCTGAAGGATGCTATTGCTGCTAACGGACAGTATCAGGTCACTGATAACGATGGAAAAGGAAATGGAAACCTCATAATTCACTTCAAGAAGGTAAAAAGAGTGATTTAAAACCGTAATATAATTATCAGTATTTTATGGTTTGGCTTGATATTATTTAGTTATCGTTACTTTCTCTTTTATTATAAAATAGTTACTATTAAATGTAAAGTATGTATTTTAAAATAGTTACTATTGGCAGGGTGCGTAGTACTAGATGACAGTATTATAAACGCTCGCAGCGCTCATGGTGGCCAAAAGTAGAAAAAGTGTAGGCTTTGGCACTTATTAATGTCAAAGCAATCTGTTCGACTTATCGTTTTACTAAGTTATTAAAAGTGAGTCACAGCAGTTGCAGTTGTTCTACAATGCAACAAATACATTTACATGTAATAGATATATTTATAGCGAAGTATGTGATGCAGAAATACAAACAGAAATAGACAACTGAACTATAATATTTATATAAAAAATTACAATAAAATGAAGAACAAAATATGTAATACTCCTAAAAAAAAATATACACAGAAGTGGCGATTTCAACAAAAAAAAAATATATTTTACTGGGTTTTCATCTATCTGTAATGATGAGCAACTTATAGATCTTGCAGGTGTAACATTCAACAATTTCCAATTATTATTAAAAACATTAGCAATCAATCACAAATACAGTATTAATAGTTTATTTTTTATTTTAATTACTTTTTTTTTCATAAATCACATTTCGTTTCGTTCACGTTTTGATATTATAATAATCATTTATTTAGAAAATAAATTATTATAATAATATCAAAACTAGGTAACTACTATACTAACTACCATTAAATTTGCTTTGTTTCCTTGTTTTTCAGTAAAACTACAACTAAAAAAGTAGTAAACAAATTCTGATATAACCAAAATAAAACACAATTTTGAATAGAGACTACTTACCTCTCTCAATTTGAATAACCAGAAATGATTTATCGACACTTTTTCCACCCAAATCACAGTAATTAAGTAATATAAATGAATTTGAAAGTATTTTACGAATATTTTCAAACAATCCCGCCATCATATGTCAAAGCGTCAGAGCCCACAAATTTGCGTACGCTGGGTGGCGCTGTAGTCGTGCACGGTGCCAATATAATAATTTCACGCAATTCTAATCTTAAAATTTTACAAGAAGAAATAAAATCTATTAAGGAAATATCATCTCTTTGTTAGATAATTGGTATTTTTATTTATGAATTTATACTTTTTGGGAACAGGCTCAACGTGTCATTAAGGGAGATGTCAAGTTCGTTGCCAAGGACCCAGTGTTCAATGCAGATGTGGATCTCTTCCTCAACTTCGAAAAGGACAATAACGACAAAGTGCACTTCAGCACTAACAATAAAGTAACGGAAAAACTTGTAGACAGCAAGTTAGTATTGCTTTTCCTTTATTATATTTACAATACTTACAATTTGTAATTTAGAATAGAGAGCCTAGTAAAACATTAAACGGTTCCTTATAAAAAATAAATATAACTAATATAATATAATATTGCTAAACTAAATCCAATTTTTTAATTTATCATAAACAGATTATTAAAGACAATTACTAAAATATAAAAAATAAATAAGTCAGCTTCACGCTGTATCCCGCACACAGCAGGGTAGGCAGAGGGAACCTAATGTAAGACATTCCGTTCCCCACTTTCTCCCGAATTCTGGAGGCATTGCGTGTTAAGTGGCAGAACTCAACGCCGCGCTTTGCGTCGATATCAGAGCGAAGAAATGGAAATATAAATTTAAGTAAATATTTCATCTCCTCGAGTGGGGATCGAACCCACAACCAGTCGGTTTTAGAGTCACACTTTGTGCCGCTGCGCCACGACCGGCCTCTACTATAATATGATTTAAATTTAAACTCCCATTTCAGAAACAAACTGCAGTACGCGGGCAAATCAGGTGAAGTCAATATTCACAAGGATGGTGACTTCCATGAAGTTGGCAAAAACCATGTTAATGTTGAAGTTGTTTTGCCTGATGAGAGGTGCCTGAACTTTAAGGCTGATAGAGATCTCAGTCTGAAAGACAATGTAAGTTACCATTTCTATAATATGTTTTAGGTAAATTTGTTTGACATTACGTGTATCAAAAATAACCTATTAAGGTTATTTTTGATATTTTCATTTCTTCGCTCTGATGTTAATGCAAAACACAGAGTTGAAGTTCGCTACTCAACATGCAATATATCCAAAATTCGGTGGATAGTCGGGAATGGAGTGTCTTAACACTAGGTTCCTTCTGCCTACCCTGCTGTACATCGTGAAGCTGGTTTATTTATCTTTAACTTACTGTTCGATGTGGGATAAACGATAATAGCAGGGTAGGCTGAGAGCATCTAATGCTGATATTTAAATAACAAGTTCTTTGCTTTGTACCGATTTTTGAGACAACCAACCCCTTGTTTTAATAAAAAATTCAATCATTCGTGGTTTAGTCAGATTTATTAGTTAAAATATTCAATTTTACACTAGAATATATTTTATCGTTTTCTTCAATTTATTCTTTTTACTTTTCCTAACCCTATATCAATTTTTTACAGGTTTACAATGGGCACGCTGAAATACTTTTCTCAGATGCCCCCAAACGCGGTGGACCAGCATCCGTCATCAGCTACAAGGGCAAATTAGCTAAAGCCAATTTGGACAAAGAAGAAATCGATTACGAAGGACAAGTAGAACTAAAACTTAAAGATGGCAAGAATCTTCTTAACGTTTTCTCCTTTAAGAACATTCCAAAGGGAGAAAAGAGTGACTTATCATTTAAGGTTGGTATACCTTTAACTGAGACATGTTTGTTTTCAGCGTCAGTTTCAAATAGATAAACTGACGATTTTAGCAATTTAAACTATTTAGTATGCTACTTTTTAACGTAATAATATAAAATAATCAAAGTGGAGTGGAACAGTGTCTGTCTGTAAATTTGCACCATACAAATCCTCCATTTTCCATGAAACGTCTTGAATTCTCGCGTCTTGACACTACTTATTACTGCTATATAATGCAGGATAAAACTTAAAAATAATTAATACAACGTTTACAATTTTAGTCGGAAGTCAGCGGCAACCTGATACCAAAGAAGGGTCTATTAGATGCAAGTGTGACTTACGCTGAAGAGAATATCAATAGTGAATACCGTCTGAAGGCGAGCTATGGTGATGACCTCGCTGGTGAAGTTGTTGGGTCTGAGGTAGTAGCATGGCCTGATAAGGGAGAAAAGAAGTAAGATTTTTTGTATACACTGTTTTTTTTTAATTTTGTCATTTGTATTCATATACATAAGTTGATAATATTGTAATGTTGAAAATAATATATACTTTAAAAAAACTTGCTCAATCATGAAGAGAAATACAATAAAAAATACGATTGGTAGAGTTCTGTATTATAATACATTAATTCATTTCATCTGAAAAACTTTTGTTTTTGCAATGTTTGCAAAGTTTTAAATTATTATATTTAAGGTATAAAATATATGTATAACTTTTAATAATTAAATTAATCATTTTATTCTTTGTACAGATATCTATATGACAACAGCGTCTCACTACGCCTGCCATTCGAAAAAGCTCATGACATTAAATGGGTGTCATCCTTCCTGTTCTTGCAACCAGAAAACAAAGCTTCAGAGGTATGACAATATAAGGCTTGACTTGTACCTATTTTATATAGATATATAAAATCGGTTAGAATTAAACCTTTCAACGATTTAAGTTTAATTAAAAAAAAGAAGAATTCATTCTTCCCCAACCACCGTGAAAGATGTGTATGTTTGGGCCCCCGCGCCACGACAGCTTCTAAGTTGAATTATATCGTAATTTATTCTGTTTACATGCTTATCTTGATTATCAATGCGTCTTGATTACTAGAATTTTACATCTGAAATGGAAAGAACTTTTATTTCTCACGCCCAAATATTGAACTAACGTAAAAATAAGCGAAAACGAAATCAAAATATGATAGTTTTAATTTCATCCAGTGACAATATACTTTTTTTATTTATAGGTCACAGTTGTTGAATCAGTTCAAATTAACGGTGATTTGTACAAATTTGAATCAAATGGCAAATATGAAGATAGCAACGGAAACACCAAAGTCAAAGTGCTGCTACCACACGTTGATCCCGTCATCGTTGATGCTGCGTACAAATTCGACCAGCAAAGTAAGTTTTCAGCATATACGTACTTTTTTTTAGCATCACGCGCTGTATAACGCATATAGAAGAGTAGATAGAGTCCCGGTTTTCGGAAACCTTGTGATATGACAGTTGCGTTCTTAGCAGCATATCGTGTTGAGTGGCGAAACTCTACACCATCGAAAATATTAAACATTTCATTTTCTCGAGTGGGAATCGAATTCATGGCCTGTTGCATTTACAGTATACGCCTCAGCGCCACATCCTACCTGTATATTAAAATTTACAACTACCTATTTACTATTATTTCCTAAACTAATAATATTCGTAAATCAAACGAAAATTTATAAATGCTTGCTTATTATATAACTCAGATATATGAAAAAGAGTGATTATGTCATTATCAAGACATTCACAGATTAAGAAAATGAAAAGAAAATTAATTATATATATTTTTTAGATAACTTTTTTAGGGATGAAGAAATGGAAATAATGTCAAACATTTTTTTTTTATTTAACAGAGGACAAAACATCTGGCGAAGTGAACCTCAAGGCTCAGTACGGCAAAGGCAAAGTTTCCACACTCTCCCTCGAAAGTGTATCATCAGGAAATTACGTTGACCTGAAGATAGCGTCTCACACTCCTCATTATGAAAAACTTAAGAAATTTGAATTGAGCTTACAAGCAAAGGTAAATAATAGTTTTTATTTTGTTATATTTTATTAAATTTTTAACAATTATCTGAAAATTATTTGTATACGTCGAAACTATAAATTGTTATCTTGAATGAAAATTATTAAGAAAACACTTTGTGTGAACTATTAACTAGACAATTTATTTTCTAAATATGAAATAGCGTGAAACTGAAAAAGTAATAATAATAAAAGTATTTATTTTATGTGTGTATTTCATTCCCAGAACCCATCTCCTGACAATTATAACTCATTGGTGGTGATTGATGCCGATGGTCGCGTATACAAAGTGGAGAATCTCGCCATCTATTCTAGTTCTCAGTCAGTCTTCGATCTTAAATACTCTAGCCCTTCATCTCCTAAAGCCAGGTAAGTAAAAAAATCAAAAAATTATATGTAAATATCATTACAAAAAATAAAGGTATGAGTGGACACCGAGATTGAAAGTCCAAATGTTTATTTTGATGTTACTACAATCTTAAATAGAAACACAGAATTCTTATAAAATTTTAAGATTGTTCAAAATTTTTTTATTTAGAACTAATAAAAATCTATATGCATTCAGTCTGTAGCTGTTTTCTTCATGTTATTTACATTTTTTTAAATCTAAATATTACTCAAAAACATAATCTTCATAATATATTAAATGATAATATTATTTATAATTTTATATGTTCTTATACACTTAGGATATACTTCAAGGGTGTAACCATCAGCTCTAACCAGGGCCACGCTGAAGCCAAAATAGAAAATATTAAGGACTTCAATTGGGATTCTTCCGTCGAAGTTAACGTGGAAAAGGACATTGCTATCAAATACCACGTCGACTCTGAGAAATTAGGACTCAAGAACTACAATATTGATATATCTAGCAAAGACTCTGGTAATGGCAAACGGTTGGAATTCCAAGCGGTTAATGATGGCAAGAATGTGTTAAGTGGAAGGTGAGGAATATTCTTTATTGAACAGAAAAAAATAACATAAAAGTATAAAACCATATAAAACCATAAAAATATATTTGCATATAAAATGTAAACACCTTTGGTAAAAGCACTAGTTGTAGAAAAATAAATTGAAATATTTTTATTTATTATTTTTTATATTTTTAATTGAAAGCAGAATGTTATTTGATAGTTAGCCTGGATTAACCAGAGCATATTAATTAACATCTTTTTAATAAGAAAATCGGCTGATAAAAATATGAGTACTATTCAAAATTTTATTTGACAATCATTTTAATCTTTTCATTTCAGCACATCCTTCATAACTAAACAAGAGGGTTCCAAGACCATTATTGAAGGTTCTGGATCAGTGAAGATTAAAGATGAACAAAAACCGGCTAGCTTTAAATACATCCGCACCATCTTGACTGAAGGAAATGAACAAGGAGTTGAGGTCAGTTTACTATTATTTTACAAACGATTCTTCAATTTAAGGAATTTAAGTTGAATTTGGAGAATATTTAAAATATTTTTCACTAGTCTTGTGTACTGTTTTAAAAAAACAAAATCAGCTTCACGCTGTATCCCGCACACAGCAGGGTAGGCAGAGGGAACCTAGTGTTAAGACACTCCGTTCTCCACTTTCCGCCGAATTCTGGAGGCATTCCGTGTTGAGTGGCAGAACTCAACGCCGCGCTTAACCTCGACACCAGAGCGAAGAAATGGAAATATACATTTAAGTAAATATTTCATCTCCTCGAGTGGGGATCGAACTCACAACCAGTCGGTTTTACAGTCACACCTCGTGCCGCTGCGCCACGACTGGCCTCAAAAAACGGCCTCAAAGTACGATAAAATTTTAAATAAAGAGAAACTAATAATGATCTTTTACTATGACTATATGTAGTGCTCTTATTTACATAATATGTATATGCTATATTTTCTTAAAAAATCATTAAAATTTTTAGACTGTCTTGGATCAGTAACAGTGAAATGAATATATAATTTTCTCGTTCGAAGACAAATCACAGCGTTGAGTTCCACCAGTTAACATTGCGTGTTAATTGTGATCAATTAATTGTGTCTCCAAAAAAGACTGAAGAATCTTAACAATATGTTTCCTTTGTGTACTTTGCTATATGCAAGATACGTCGTTAAGCTATTTTTCTTTACTATAATCTTAAAAACTACACTACTAAAGATATTTTATATTATTTTTTTATTAATTTTTTTGTAGACATTCATTAACTTGGCATTTGGAGAACGCAATACAGTAGCCGAATCACGCATCACGAATATGGAATACAAGGCATCGTACGTCTACTGCGAAGAGAAGAAACAATGTGCACACGCTGAAGTTAATTCTAAATTCGTTAACAGCAGTAAGTACTGCGTAAAGTACTAAGTAAAAAAATTGAACAAAGTTTAAGCATTACATTTAAATTATTATGCGCTTTTGAATTTATTTTTGTTAGTTTCTCTGTTACCTTTGATTCTTTACATATTTTTTTTATTTTTTCTTAAGTAATGTTGAAGATCATTTTCTTCATCTTATCTCTATCACATATATTCTATCTACAAATAAGGAAAATTCATATATCTTTATATGATAGCCAATATTAAATGTTATATTTATTTCAAGATGTTGTTCGAGGTGTGTTCAATTTCCAATCGGTGGAATATTTCAATTATTTTTATTTCTTCGCTCTTGTAACCAAAGCCCGGCGTTGAATTCGGCGGTGCGTAGGTAACGATGTGTCATTACACTAGGTTTCCTCTACTTTTTTTGCTAATATTATTTAACTCTTTTGTAGAGCCGGGAAGTCTCCAACACCAGTTTAATGTTGGATTTGACCTTCGCAAATTGGGTATGGCCACAGAGTTTGGTCTTCAAGTGAACAATGAATTCTCTGACAAGAATTTGCCTCAATACGACCTGAACCTCCATGTTAACCGTGAAAGTGACAAATTCCACTTCCACATTTACAGCCAACCAGAGCATGGCAGTAAGTTAGACATTTATAGACATTTGGTACCCTATCATTTTTCTAATTATAATATTTTATTTTATTTTTCAAATTTACCATACGTATTTTAAATAGTTACTAGCTAAGGCAAAGTGATGACTAAACAAATTTATTTAAATCTGTCCATTCACCATTATATTTTCAAAACAAAAATTACTACCTCGAAACTGATTATCAGAAAAGTATTAGTAAATTATTTCATACTGCACAGAAGAAACACAAAATATTTTATCAAGACGAGAAATAAAATAAATAGAGTAAAGAGGAATTAAATAAAATAACCAGACCATAATAAGAGACCATAAGAGTCCAGTGGGCTATCTGACTATAAGGAAGCGAAATATAATAATAATAAAAAAAATATTTTCAGAATTACCAGCAGGCATCGTCTTGTCGTTCCCTAAACGAGTTGTTGCCATCGAAGCCTTGGCTCAATACCCGACAGACAAAGCCGTACCATTCCCAATTAAGGCGGAACTTAATCTGTACCCTGACAAGAACAGGCCACAATCCAAGACCGGTATTAAGCTTAACATTGATGGATCCATAAATAACGATGAAAAGGGAGAGCTATCCGTCGTTTTAGGATTCAGCCACCCTAGAATTGGAAGGGTAAGTTGATGTTTATTGATTGTAAATTAATGCTGAATTGAACTGAAACTCGTTAAACGAACTAAAGGAGATAATTTCCGTGATCACAAATCACTATCTAAAAATCGTGAAAACTAAACATACTACTACTACTACTACTACTAAGAAAATTTATTTTTAAAATATGCTTCTTAATGTTTCTCATTTATTTAACAGGAAGCATTAATTAAATTCAACGGAAAGATCGAGCGACCCAACGAATACAATATCATTATTGATTCATCAAGTGTCCTCTCGCACAGCAGTCTTGGAAACGTAAGTCCTAATTTGTAGTCTTCCCTATATGTAACATTTTTAACTATTTTCCAGAAGGCAAGCTTTTGTATTGTTAAAAATTTTAAGCAGATCTGCCTGATAGCATTCAAAGCCAATTAATACTGGGGGTGGTTTTAAATATATTGGAATGAATTCTTGACAAAAGATTTTAATAATCTTCCAAACCAGGACGATATTTAATACAAAATTTATTTATGTGATTTTATTTTGAATCTCAGGACCGTGAAGCCAAATTTCACTTTGAAGCCAGTCCAGTAGCTGTCAAGTTATCTGTAAGTTTCTTTTTTTAAGATATATGTAAGCAATAAGATATTTGATAATCACTGAAGATGTCGTCATACTTTTATCAAAAAAGAGATATGATAATACATTTATTATACTAAAAATCCTCTCATAACAGTATTTTTATGAAGAGTATAAGCATTCTCTTACATTTAGTTTATCTATATACTGCTCTTATTTAAAAAAATCACATGTACGTGTATAATAGATTTGCATATCAGACTGAATATTTACTTATATTTTTTGCTCTTAGATCAACACGCCGATTATCAAGATTATAGAACTAGAAGGATCATCTACTGTTAAAGAAGACATTCAAAGTGGAGATCTGAAGTTTAGTCTTCTAGAAGGCAAACCAGTCGAAGTTCATGTTTTGGCTAAAGGATACAAATACTACGAATTTTCTACAGGCTACAGTGGTAAGTTTAGATTTCTAATTCAGAAATTGTCTCTGATAGGTAAAATCTGTAAAACTTGCTTTCTTTTTTTAATTCAATAATATCATAAACTTGCTAAGTATTAAATATTATTGCTAAGCAATGTATCCTCGTTTTTGACAGATCTATGATTTGTCTTGTGATAAATAATATAAGTATAGTTTTAAATGAAACTATTTTAACCGGATTAATCGCGTATATTTTGTACTTTTATACATTTTTGGAAACCCGACGTTTCGAACACTTTGCAGTAGTCCGTGGTCACGGGTAGACTGAGGTGGCATTCGTCTGTCAGTTGACATAATTATTATATCAAACTACCGCCAACGATTTCTTAATTGCCTCGCGTACTGCCCTGGATTCCTGCAGAATGAGCTGATAGTATCTTGCCCTCTGGTATGGTGGGTTTGAGACTTCAATGATTTAATGAGTGGGTCCCAGGTGGTAGAAAGCTTCCAGCCATCCTCTCTATTGAAATTAGGATATTTTTGTATTTCAATAGCCTCGCGGATCATTCTAGGAATGTATCTGTTTTCCTTAGCGAGGATTTGGGGTTTATCAAACCTAATGTAGTGGCTGGGTTTATCCACAGTATGCTCACACACAGCTGACTTCGATACATGCCCATTCTTGATGTCAGAGATGTGTTCCTTCACCCTAACACCGATGCTTCTCTTTGTTTGACCGATGTATGATAAGCCACAGTCACAGTCTAGTTTGTATACACCTGCACTCTGTAAAGGAATATTACTTTTTACTGGTCTCAAGAATTGGCTCACTTTCTTGTTAGGCTTGAATATGGTTTTTATGGAAGCTCTTCTTAAGATGTTGCCAATCCTGTCTGTAACACCCTTCACATATGGTAGAAATGCCGGCTGTCTCTCTACTGTGGGTGGCTTGTTGGTCTTCTGACAACGCTGGCGGGGAACTGGCAGCTTGTTCTGATGAAGGGTATTCTTCACCTGGCGAAGCTCGTCCCCTAGGTGTTCAGCGTCGCAGAGGTGGTGGGCTCTCTGAAACAAAGATTTGCCAACGGTAGATAACTGTGTAGGGTGATGGTGAGATTCACCATTGAGGTATCTATTGGTGTGCGTGGGTTTCCTAAATACTGTGTGGCCTATTGTGCCATTGGGATTTCTTATGACTAAAACATCAAGAAAAGCTAGGGAGTTATTTGCCTGTAATTCTATTGTAAATTTAATATTGTCATTAATAGAATTGAGGTGGTTTAGGAATATATAAATACTGTCCGTAGGTAAAATGGTAAAAGTGTCATCTACGTACCGCTTATATATCCTAGGTAGACAGGGTGCAGAGCTAAGAGCCATCTCCTCAAAGTCCTCCATGTATATATCTGCTATTACCGGGGACACAGGCGAACCCATAGCAATGCCATCTATTTGTAAATAGAATTCTTGATTGAACATAAGGTATCCAGATGTGAGACAGTGTTCCAAAAGTTCAAGATATTCTATAGGCATATTGTTTTCCTCTAGCTTCCTCTTGACAATCTTGATGCAGTCCTTGACGGGAATACTGGTGAACAGCGACTGGACATCAAAACTGACCATGGTTTCATTGTTAGCTAACTTAAGATCTTTCAGTCCGCTAACAAAATGGTAAGAGTCCCTGACATAAGATGTTGTGTGGCCACGCAGTGGAGAAAGTACTTTGGCGACATGTTGAGCCAGCTTATACGTCGGCGTATCGATTTGGCTGACTATTGGTCGAAAAGGTACATCTTTTTTGTGTATTTTTGGTAACCCATACAACTTTGGAGGTTTTACACAGCTAGGCACGAGAGATTTAATGTCAAGATGTAATGTTTTCGCGTGTTTTTTGATCAAATCGGATGTATTTTTAAGTATTTTTGTTGTAGGGTCTTTATCAACAATTTTATAAGTTTTTTGATCCGATAGTAATATTGACATTTTTTGTATATACTCGTCGGTGTCTAGTATAACCGTCGCGTTACCTTTATCGGCTTTGAGAACTGTTATATCCTCGTTTTTTCGTAGTTTACTAAGAGCCCGAGATTCATCACGAGAAAGATTTGATTTAGGTGGTTTACTACGGCGCAGTAAAGATGATATATCTTGGCGAATAACTTCAGAATCTTCCTTCAAAATCTGGTTTTTATATAAACAGTCCTCAACGTTAGTTATTATTTCCTAAAGCGAATTATAAAATATTGTATTTTTAGGAGACTCCGGAAACAGACTATCAATTACAAGCAATTTAGATCCTGAAAAGCGAGTCGATGCCTCCATCGATATCGTCCTACCTGGACAGAAAACTCACAACATCGCCCACGGTGCATTATTCCTAGAAAATAACCTCGTCAAGAGCGAATATGGCGTGTCCCGGGATAATTATAACAACTTTGTTGTAAGTATATATAGTTACTACCACTACAATTACAATAAGGATACAAATCAAGAATGAAATTATTATTTATTTAATTAGGCCATTAAAGTTATTTTATAATGTCAAATCACATAAATATGAACTATGCCTATTTTTATTACCCGCCTGCTTTAGGAGGGTAATGTTTTTCGAGTGTAGGTATGGACGTAATCCATTTCCTTGGTGTCCCAAGGAAATGGATGGAACCTACAACCCTAATGACTGACCATATTTTTACATGTGAGACGTCATTGATTTTCTGAGAATTGTGCTACTGACATGGGCTATATACGCTTTTAAAAATGTAAATAAAAAATACCAATAATGCTTTTTTTAAGTATATTTTTTTTCCAAAATAGTTGCTGATAGTGAATTTTTATAATAGTCTTTAGTTCATAATTCTTTACCAGTATTGGCATATAAGGTAAAATTCTAAATTCTGTCTACTCTTACTGTAGAAAGCATTGAAGAAAGATATGATTGAGTTACAAAAGCGAGCCAAGGATGTGGGAGAGAAGTCCAACAATGATTTCAAGCAATCCCTCAAGAGGGTTGAACCCACTTACAAGAAGCTGAAAGATGCTTACGAAGCAGACCTTAATAGCTTCCGGAACGATTTGCAGGAGCTCGCCAAGTCCATGGAGGAATCTTACGAATCTATGTAAGTGTAAATTAATATAAACTTACTGCCCTAACTTTTATTATTTAGTATTTTTATGTTCTTACCAAATCAATTTTTACTTATCTTGGTTTTGACCCAATTCTGACTTTAGATCGTAATGTACTTTCAAAATATAGTAGTATCTACGACTAACTAGGATTAGATTTCCTCTTTTTTAATAAAAAAAAATATTATCATACGTAAATTCAAGAGACTTTAAATAAAAACTACAATAACATTGTTCTTTTAACTAGCCGTCACATTATCCAAGCTTTCTTGAAAATATTCGAAGATATTAAGGACTTGGTGAAACCAATTGCCGACAAGGTTGCTGATGTTGTCAACGAAATAAGCAAGAAAGTCATTGATATGTATGAGAAACAGGTATAATCATAACTTATGTATATATATTTGGTTTACATAAATATTTTAATTAAATTAAATTAACGCACACAGCAGGGTAGGCAGAGGGAATCTAGTGTTACGACACTCCGTTTCCCACTTTTCGCTGAATTCGAAGCGGCGCTTTTGCCTCGACATCAGAGCGAAGAAATGGAAATATAAATTTAAATAAATTTCCTCGTGTGGAGATCGAACCCACAACCAGTCGCATTTACAGTCACACTTTGTTTCCCTGCGCCACGACTGGCCTCTTTATTTTTAGTAATAAATATTATTAGAGAAACGTACAGAATAAATAATTCATAAACAATTAAAATTTTTATTTATAAAAATAAAATACAATCTAATTATGTTTCTATATAAAAAATTAAACACAAATCTTCTATGTACCCTGCAATATGCGGTAAACAGCTTGAATCTTTATTATAATATAATACCCTCTTTTTTCAGCTTGAGCCACAAATCAAGGAACTTTACGAGAACTTTGCGGCTGTTTTCCAAGAATACACGGACGGCATCATTGACGCCGCTGCCCACATTTCCGCTGTTGTTATTGATTTCTTTGAAAAACACAAGCCTGAGTTGCAAGAACTCGCCAATGTCTTCACTGAGATCTTTAAAGGTATTTAGTTTTTGTTTGGTTTTTTTTTTATATTTTATTTTTTATTCTATTGGATAAATTTGTAAAAAAATAATAACGGATAAAATTTATATATTTAATTTTCTGTTTACATTTTAATCAAAATTATTAGCTATTTAGTTTTTATTCTTATAATGCGTACTTCCTGAAAAATTATCGATATGAAACACAATAACTATATTAAATTTTGTATTATTCACAAGACCAAAGTTTTGTTTAGAGGCCAGTCGTGACGCAAGGAATAGAATATTAAATATAATATTTCAATATTATATTTAATATTTTTATTTCCTCTCTCTAGTATCTAAGCAAAGCGCGGCGTTGAATTCCGCCACACAACACACAATACCTCCAGAATTCAGCAGAAAGTGGGAAACGGAAGTATCTTAATAGGTACGGAGTGTCTTAACACTAGGTTTCCAGGTTGTCTCTGCCTACTCTGCTATATGTGGGATCACAACGTGAAGAGGGTTTTTAAATATTACTTACTTTTTAACAACCGCTTATATTGTTCCTGCTGCTGCTTATGTTTTATATTTCTTAATTAAACTATTTTAATATTTTAGACCTCACTCGCATCGTCGTATCGCAACTCAAAGAATGGCGCGAAAAATCTGAAGATTTCGTCTCAAACCTTATTGAACAAATTAAGGAAATGCCCATCCTTAGCCTCATTAAAGAAAAGGTGATTTTTAGCTAAATAAAAATCTTAATACTCTAAATTTTTCTTTGTATAATAAAACATTTAACAAAAATACTAAAATGTATATGTAATATTTATTTATGAAAAGAACGCATTTTTTCTCTCTCTATCTACCCTGCTATGTGCAGGATACAACGTGAAATTGAAGATAAATATTCTAATACTAAATATTAACACAGTGGCAAGAGCTAGCTGTACCCGAGCAGTTCCTGGGTCTGATGCAGGAAGGCTACCAAGCTCTTCGTGCCGTTTTGCCAACTGAGGAACTCAAGATCTTCCTCGACGCCCTGAACAGCTTCTCACAAAAGGTTCGTATTTTTATTATTCCTCATATCCGATATCACATAATAGTTTTGTTAATTCGACTTTCGCTAGGTCAAGCGATTATATTTATAATTATATTATCATTTTACGAAGTCTTTCTTTTTAATTAGCGAAACAGAGGAATTAGGAAAAAAGACACTAATATCTTGGTACTATTTTGTCTCTACCTTACTTTATATATTTTAGTCAAAAAAATATTATCCAAAAATTAATATCAATTGTAAAATTTTCTATAATAGAAACTTCGTCAAGAGAAATTCGACGAGAATGCTGAGCTGAGATCAGTGTATGAGAAACTAGTGTCCGCCGCCGGCTCCGTCGCTAAGCTCGTCCGCGCGCACTTGGGTGACGGCGGCCTCGCCTACCCGTATGTGTCTGATGTAAGTATTATATTTTGTTTTCTATATTTTATTTTAAAAATGGCGTAATTAGTGAAAAACATGTTTTAACACTAAGATTTTTCACGTCCAAAATGGTCTGAAGTAAAAAATATATGTTAAGGTAGCATTATATTACACATATCATTAATTTCCTTTTTTGTTAAGGACATAAACAACGCACTATAAAGCTAAAGATAATAAATATATTAAAAAATTAGGTTGTGTTATATAGCAGGATAGACAGAGGGAATCTAGTGTTAAGACACTGCCTTCCTCACTTGCCGCCGAACTTTTCGAGGCATTGCGTATTGTGAGGCTGAACTCAACGCCGGGCTTTTTTTGCCTTGATGCTAGACCGAAGAAATTAAAATATTAATAAATAATAATTCAGTCTCGGTACAATCTCCCTTATGCCGCTGCGCCACGACGGCCTCTTTGTTGTTATTGTTTTTTTAAAGAAATATATACAATATTGGTAATTGGTGTTAGATTCTACTACTTAATACTGGCTCATCTGCCTCTCAACTAAACTTGCAAAATATATTCAAAAATTGTTAATTATAATAATAAAATTTAAAAAGAGGAATTTAAAAAGAAAATTTTTAAAAAGTATTGATATATTAACTTTTTAATTGAATTAATCAATTGAAATAAATGTTAAATTTTAGAAAAAATACATATATTTTTCAATTAACTCCTTCTTTGTATTATACTCGTACACAAAATAATTTAATTCTATTCATAAAAGTATGCAATTTTATTAAATATAACTTTTTTTACTTATAAAATATAACTTTGTTTTTTTACCAGGCTGGTTTTGCCGGACTTAGTCCATTGTCTCTCCCTTCGTTGAGAGGATCAGCAGCTTGGAGTTTGCTCAGTCAGCTCATCGACGGTGACTTCGCAGATCCCTTGAAACTGGTTCAAGCTTACAGACCACGCAGTTTGGACCCATTAGACGAAGTACCAGCTAAAAGTAAGAAGATTTTGTAGTAGTTTTCCAGTTAAATTGTTTTAGAAAAGACTACCTAGCCTATAAAACATGTCAACAACGCTATGATATCCAGAACAAGAATATTAAATAATAAGTGGGCTTTCCGTTGAAGTACCCAACTAATCTTGAGCAAAGATTATAGTTAAAAACTCTACGCTCAGAGGAAACGAAATACTGATTGTTAGCTAATATAAATTTTTTAAGCCAAATACGAGAATTTGTTGCAAATTCATTTTTCCCGTTAAGTTTCGTTATTTACTTATTTCCATTTTTTTTTATTTAGGAAGATAAATAAACAATACATACAATATAAAGTAATATCTAAGACTAAATTTTTGATTAGATTTTTTATCTAAGACTAATTCCTTTAAACCATAGAAGTGAAATAAATTGAAAA
This sequence comes from Heliconius hermathena, assembly GCA_013403705.1. Lineage (NCBI taxonomy): Eukaryota > Metazoa > Arthropoda > Insecta > Lepidoptera > Nymphalidae > Heliconius > Heliconius hermathena. Next base: position 600,446 of record JAAIXJ010000064.1, read on the forward strand.
GCTCATATATTCCTAGACTCAAACTCGTTATTCCATAAGTTTTCATAAAAATAAATACTAAATACTATTACTATTCATAGTGCGTGGTGTAATCGTCAACGGTCAACACATCTTCACATTCGATGGTCGCCACTTGACCTTCCCTGGTTCTTGCCGCTACGTATTGGCACATGACCATGTCGATAGAAACTTCTCTCTCATCCTGCAACTCGCTAATGGCAGTCCTAAAGCCCTCATCCTTGAAGACAAGAGCGGTGTTACCATTGAACTGAAGGATAATGGACAGGTAACAATCAATATTAGAAATGTAAAATTTTGTTATGATGCATGTTTGTTCTACTTTCACACAAAAATTTTGAACGGATTTAGATGAAACTTTACAGTTTAGATTTGTATGAAGATTTTGTATATTTTTTTCTATAATATAATAATAAGTAGAGTGACTCAACGTTGTTATTTTATATTTATATAACTTAAAAGTAATGGTTTTTCTAGATCGTTTATCTAGCCAAAACATAAATTTAATTTGGGAAATCTAAAGTATAAATACTAAATTGTCCCAAGCTAATCAAGGGTATAATTTTTCAGGTTGCTTTGAACGGTGCCTCACACGGCTACCCAGTCATAGAAAAAGACGTGTTCGCGTTCAGGGAACCCAACGGACGTATCGGACTTGGATCGTTATACGGACTTATGGCCTTCTGTACCAGCAAACTTGAGGTATAATTATTTATTTAAATTAGTATTAGGTACATTATCTACAATCTTATTATTCTACATAGGAACTAGATTCCTCATGACAATTTTTTTTTGTTTGTTGATAAATACAAATCTGATCCTAAATCGTTAACCCATTTTGCTATATTAGCTACAATTTATTTTATAATTAATGTAAAAATATTATGTATTAAATGTTAACTAATTATAGAATATTTATATTATATTTATTTTTTAAATATACACGCAGTATGTTACTACAATAAACTAAATAATTACTATCGTGTCTCACATTAAAGAATATGATCTATCTTTAATCTATTTTCTTTATAATATAGGTGTGCTACATAGAAGTCAATGGCTTCTATCTCGGAAAAGTTCGTGGTCTTCTAGGAGATGGAAACAACGAACCTTTCGATGACTTCAGGCTACCCAACGGAAAGGTATGTAATAAAACATAATTTAAAAATAATAATTGATTACGTAAGATAAATAATATCTAATAAATATATCACTAAATTAATCTAATATCAAAGTAATGATAGTATCGCACTTATCCTAGTAAACTACTACATCATAGGTAGGAATGTAAGACATTATCTCATTTACACCCTATATGTAGTGATCTAGCCTAGTACCCTAAAAGTAGATATTGTAATCACCGTTTTATAAAATTAAAAAAATATTCACGCAACGCTTCATTTAACAGATCGCCAACTCTGAAAGTGATTTTGGCAACGCGTACCGCCTCGCCGGCAGCTGTCCCCAAGTGAAGGCGCCAGAGCACTCTCACCACCAGATGCACTCCCCTCTCCCTGCTGCTTGTGAAACTGTGTTTGGTGGAGCGTCCCCGCTGAGACCTTTGTCTTTGTTGCTCGATGTTAAGCCTTTCAGGTATATTGTGTTTAGATGTTTATAGTGTGCAATATCTAAAAAAATAATAACATCTATAATATAATATAGCTAACATCCTAATACATAATAAAGCTAACATCCTAATACGTTAATCAAATACACTACCACCACATCAAGATCAAGCGCAATTTTCAATCATTATAATACACAATTTAACACAGGATTTTTCTGTATTATTTTTACAGACAAGCCTGCATCCATGCCTGCTCAGGCGACTCTGAAGATGCCCTGCACCAGGCCTGTGACCTCGCGCGAGGCTACGCAGCTCTCGCAGCCTCCGGCCTCTTGCCCGCCGTCCTCCCCTCCGCCTGCGTCAAATGTACTGACGCAGACAAGCCCAGACAAGTTGGTGACGTGTTCGAGGTGAAGATGAGCGGGAAACAGGCTGATATTATTGTGGCTGTTGAGCTTACTATCGTAAGTATTGATTTTTGAATATGTCTATGTGTCTATAACTAACAATAGTATTATGAATTATGTTAATTAAAAGTTTGATTAAACTGGCAGAATAAACTAATTTATACCTGTAGTATAGTCTTAGAGTTTGTAATTGTGTATTTATTGTATTGTCTGTACGTAAGTAATAAGTCTTCTAACCGCTTATCGTGCACGGGATGCAGCGCAAAGCTGATATTAAATAACATTTCATATGTCAGGAAAAACTAATTTCAACAAAATCCTTTTATCAACAGGCCAACGAGAAGAACTACAAAGACATCGTAATACCGCTAGTGTCACAGATCATAGATCAACTGAAGAGCCAGCGTGTTACTGATGTCAAGGTGTACTTAGTCGGTATTACCTCCAAGTTCCCGTACCCCGTGCTGTACGATACTGACTGTGAGTACGGATTTAAATTATCGATGATAAGTACTTAACATTTTTTTCCATATACAACGGGATAGGGCAGAGGAAACCAAAGTTGGGACACTTTGATCCGCAATTTCCAATTTTGAAGCTATTGTCTACTGTAGCGAAAGTCGTTGCCGTGCCATAGCGAGGATATGAAAATACTTTAAATATATTTATTATTTGCAGGCGGACGCTATAAAAAAATTAAAAAAATAAAACACTAACAAGTTTTACTGATTTTACAAACGATTTCTATGATCGTATAAATTATATAATATTATAACAAAAAAATATATAATTATTTAATATAGACATATGGGAATATGTGCATATATAACATTTATATATTATATCTAAAATAGCTTTACCATAGTTAAATATTCTCATCATCTACCTCACATATTGTCTAACTTGTGAACAATATTTAATTTCCTTTCATTCCAGTGAGACTGAAGAGCGCTAAAGTCCAATTCAACGACAAGAGCAGGTACAACTTGATCGAACCCATCGACTTGAAGAACGACGTCCTGAACAAATACGAACAGGCCGTCGTTGACATCGCCAACGATCTGCAAGTCATACTCGGTATGGCATTTTTGCCTATTCTTTTAAGTTTACTTAATCATTTATTTTTATAAGATTTAAATTTTTTAACGCATAGGCAACGTGTAACAATGGTGATTGTGCTTAAGTGGCGTAACTAAACGCCGCTCTATTAACCTTTCTAGAACAAAGAACTAAAAACAATTTAAATACAATCATTCAAGAGAGTAGGTCGTAGTCACGACCATCATGTTTATAATCAGAGACTATTCCACAGTATGGGTTACTGTGGAATATTATATATTCTTATTATTTATACTACTTTTATTATCCTATTGCTATGTTATATTTTAAATGTATCTAACATATCTGTATTATACAAACAGGAATCCAAAACATCATGGCCACTTACAGCTCCATCTTTGACCTTCCTCTGAGACCTGGTGCTGTCAAGCATTACATCGGCTCTGTTGGCACTAAGTGCCAACCTCAACTATTCTTGGTATGTATCTCAATAATACCAGAGGCTAGACGTGGTGCAGGGACACAAGCGTGCGACTGCAAATGCGATAGGTTATGGGTTCGATCCCCACTCGAGGGAATGAAATATCAATATCGATACCGTGAGAAAAGAATGGCGTTAGCTACAAGAATTCGGCGAAAGTTGGAAGCGGAATGTCTCAATGGGAACGGAGTGTCTTCACTCTAGGTTCTCAGATTACTTGTGCCTATCCTGCTATGTGCGGGCGTATTACAGCGTGAAGCTAAAAATATTTTCATTTCTTCGCTCCGATACCGAGGCAAAAGCGCGGCGTTGAGTTCCGCCTCTTAACATGTAATGCCTCAAAAAATTGGCAAAAAGTAGCGATATATTCGGGATACAGCGTGCAACTGAAAAAAAAAACTTATGCATATGTAAACTCGAATATAATTATTGCGAATTATTGCTTTTTGATTATTATTATTAATGATTATTTCTCTATTATGACAGCTAAGCGCTGCTCGCTCTATAATCGTGGGAGAGTTGTTCAAGGAGGTGGGTCTCACGTACTCCCTCATCACCGACGTGGATGTTAAGATTGGTAGCGGCAAGAACGCCGAACAAGTTGTTGGTAAGTAAAACTAACTATATACGTGTCAGTGTATGGTATATTTTTATCTGTTTAATTATTTTTAAAGTTATAGACATAATGTATAATAGAAACTAGTGGAAATTAGTTTCCACTATTACCATTGCCTTTAATTAAACTCTTTAGAGTATGTCCCGAATACAGCAAGGCAGGCAGTGGGAATATAGTGTTACAACACTCCATTCCACACCCACCGCCCAATTCTCGAGACATTGTGTGTTAAATAGCAGAGCTCAACACCTTTATTTTGCTTGTTCATTTTGTTTAATTGGTTTACAATTTACAGGTTTCTCCGAATCCAATGTTATAATGCTCGGTGATAAGAAGCAAAAAGACAATAAAGCTCTCAGAGACACTCTGGAGGTTCCTGATGATGATGGCTGTGTTGAATTCGCTGAAAATGTAAATATATTGTTTTATTTAAAAAGCGAGAAACTCTGTCTTAGTGCCCCCCTACACTTAACCTACTTACATACATGTGTTTTTAAGCCCAGGCTTTCGTCATTGCGTTGTATGTCAGTCAGTAACAGAACCATATAACATGACGGTTTTATATAAATACATACATTGCCTATTGAATAATGGAACCCAAAGCCGCTCATTTTATTATATTGGGTAAACATTTTTAAATTGTTCACAAATGTGCCGCGATGGCCTCTATATAACATAGAATGATTCTAGCCATTTTACCAATTATATTTCAACATGTCCCACAACTAACAAGGTACACAGATAAATCTCAGTGTTAAGACACTCCTTTCTCCAATTCCGTACCACTTTTTTTATCTATTTATTTGTAATATTTATAATTTGTTATTCCAGTCGGACAGCGTCACGTTCATCTCAAGCAACTATCACAAATTGAACCCGCAACAGCAGAAGCAATTCGTGTCGACCGCCGCCGCGTCCGTAGTGTCTCGGCTTCTCCACGAGTCGTTGGATCAGGAATGCACATGCACTTACGTGGACCCTTTCAAAGTGCGCTCTGTTTGCGTGAATGTTGGCAGGAAGGATATGGTGAGTCACTATTTACCTTAGTGATTGATTACTTTGCTTTAGTTTGTTTTTTTTATAATTTTTTTTGGACTTAATTGTGATGTTTATTGTTTTATTGTATATATACATAAAGTATTAGATGGTTTAGATTACAGTGTTGTTTTTTGTTCTTGCCGCACACAATTGTTATATTTATTTCTTTTACGGTTTGTTATAATAAAATGTTGTAAATCGCACTGAGAAACAAAAGTTATTTTTTTTTGTTTTTAATTTTATTTACATTACGCACATCTATTCATGCATATCAGTTAAAAGATAATGGATGCAAATTAATAAATAAAATATCAACAAATAGACATACAAAACCTATATTTATTTATTTTTTACAAATATTTTATTTATTTTCAGGTTCGCAGGAAAAAGTAAATAATCTGTGGGCCATTCGAATCTCCATATAGTTTTAGTATCAAGATGAACCAATCAGAAGCCTTAAAACCCTTAGGCTGGTAACAAACTAGAGTTATCTATTATTATCAAAGCTATTTATATTTGTCGTAGTTTAAAGTCGTCTATCTTTAGTATGTTACCAGCCTTTTAAAGCCTGTTCCGTATAATGTTATATTAAATCAATGTATTAAGACAATAAGAGTAATAAAGATATAATAATTATTTATTTTAGTTGTTTTTTTAATAAGTAGCCTTTATTGAATCAATTCCTTTTTTATTTATCAATTGCGTTTTCATGTCATAGAAGCGACAATCATCTATATATATAAAAGACTTGTGCTGACTGACTGAGGTAAGACGCACGCAGAGCCGTAACCGCTGATGGTAGAAACGTGAAATTTGGGCAGATGTTTATTTTCATATTCTGGACATCCACTAAGAAGGGAATTTGAAAAATTTTAACCCTAAAGGGATGAAATAGGGGTTGAAAGTTTGTATGGAAAAAAAATTTAATCTGTACCGATTTTTATAAAATTTGAAATTCAGACTCTTAAAAATATTTCATTGAACACGTGTTTCATGGTTTTTAAGAATTCACCCCCTAAGGGTTCAAATAAGGGGTTGAAAGTTTATATGGAAAAATCTTTAAATTGCCACCGATTTTTATAAAAATTTAAATTCAGACTGTTAAAAATATTTTATTGAACACGTGTTTCGTGGTTTTTTTAGAATAAGTGTCCAAATAAGCGGGCGAAGCCGCGCGCGCCCACTAGTTTAAATATAATCATTCTCCCGAGTGGAATTCGAACCCATAACTTATAAATGTCAGGTACTGCAGTATCTTAATGGGAATGGACCATCTTAACACTAGGTTCCCAGGTTCCCCCTGCCTACCCTATAAAGGATATAGGATAGGATAAAGGGTGAAAGGAATAAAAAGATGCTATACCGCTGCGACACCATGGCATCTATGTGTTTATTGAAACTTGAAAGTATATAATATAATACTTAAAACGCAACGCCTCCAGAAATCAATATAAAGTGGGAAACGGAAGCGTGTTAACACTGGGTTCCCAGGTTTGTTCTTCTACTCGTATATGTGATATAACTAAAAAAAAATAATTAATTAATTAAACTTAATTATTTAGTTCGTTGAAAATGGTTTTACTCAATACAGTAAATTTTACAAATTATCAATACGCAAATGTTCTAATAACTAGCCACTGGAGGTCATCCAACCACAATTATATTATTAAATATATTGTAATCTAGATTAGTTTATGGTGCATCTAGTTTATCGATCGTAGTCGATTCAAATTTTAGCCGAATATTTCAATGACGAGGCAGTCGTTGCGCATGGGCACAAACGTGCGACTGAAAACGTGATGGTTGTGGGTTCGATTCCCACTCAGGGAAATGAAATAATTAATATTTTCATCTCTCCGCTTTAGTAACAAGGCGAAGCGCATCGATGAGTTAATCCACTCTACGTGCAATGTCCCGAAAATTCAGCGGAAAGTAGGGAACGCAATATTTTAACACTAGGTTCGTTCTGCCTACCCTGCTATGTGCGAGATACAGCGTGATGTCTAAAATAAAACAGGAAATCGAACTCGCATGGAAACTATCGCGCTTACAGTCAAAATCACACACAAACCGAAATGAGAACTGTATTTTTTACGGATGAGGTCGCGGAACACTTGTGTTTCTAGAGATATTTTGTTGGAGGTTTGTATCTTAATTTCAATAAAAATTATAGGGTGGGACGACTAGACGGTTCTAAAGTGGGCACGGCTAACCTGCCTACCGTCACCCACCCATAAAATGGTGGGGACCATTTCTACGCACATGGGAACCTGAAAACAATGAATATATATACATATATAGAGCATTGTGCTCTATATACGAGTATGTATGTATATTCCAAAAGAACCAAGTTCAATTACATTTAAACTGCCTCCTCCAATTTATTTATAATCCTTAGTATAAAAATATCACTTAAAAAAAGAAAAACCAGCTATAACTCCTTAGTCATTCGAATTTATATTCTAACTCAATTGTAATAAAATCTAAATTCACTTACAATTGAGTGAACAGTCGAAAACTGTCTTCATATCGATGATGTCACAGTGGTCAACGCACTTACATGAAGGTCACGAGTTCAAAATCTCGAACGAACTTACAATTTATAGGGAATTTTAGTAACTCAGGTCACTGAAATACCTTATTGGGATACCGTAAACAAAGATATGTGCTTACCTTGTTTTTTATTATAAATTCTTCCTTCAATACAATCAATTAGATTCAATTAGAGCCTCTGTGCATATTTATATAAAAAAGATATCTTTAAGCAATAAATATTTTCCGCCTTTTTTTTGATTGTCGGAACCTAACGCTGTGATTTGTCTTGCCAGACGAGGGAAATGAAACAATAAAATTACTATCTATAATTCTTGACAAATTTAGGGATCCAGCCCACCAACCTTGATTGATTTCCTATAATGATGACACAACTTGGCCTTAGGTTAGGTGAGGTAACCTTCAGCTTACTAATAGATGTCTCTCACACATACAGTACTTATGATACAGGTAATATACTCTAAAGTAAATAAAAATTGTGAATCATAGATTTCTCAAGTATTTTTAAATCATTAAATATTGAATGTTGTATTCTTATATTATATCATTTTATGAAGTAAGTACTATTTATGGAACGGTGCGGCGTAACTTAACACCGCACTTCGTTTAATTACACCACGAAACCAAAAAAAGTAGACCAAGAACACGAAAAGCTTATGTTTTATAGATAGAAATTAGCGTCGAGCTTTGTCTCGTTAATGGATATATATATAAAAAAAATTAAATATAATCTTTCCCCTTCCCTGATTGAACCCACAGCTATCATATCTATAATAAAACGCAATCACTACACCACGATGGTGTCAACATAAAATTATAACGATTTAATGCAAATACTATTAAATTAAACTCAACACATTAGACCGATATTGTATCAAACCGCACTGTGACTGACTCATTGCATTTGCAACAGGAAAAACGTCAGTCGTAAACAGATTGTCAGTAAAGTGAGTCGACTGTCGGACAGACTTGTGTTGTAGTGTTATGTTCTAGTGATAACATATACCTAATATAGGTAATTGTTATTTTAAATACGCCTATGTATTTTTAAGTGCACCTATAAAAGTAAAAAAAGTTCGCAATCGCAGTAACAAGTAAGACTGTATATGTTTATAAAGTTTTATCAAAATCTAACAAAACTATAATAAGTCGCTATACAATAAGGATAAACTGTAAAGAGGAATCAAAAATCACGAAAATCGAATTATTAAGGTCGAGAAAATCAAAATATTTCAATTATTAATATGTTTTGATTGAGATTTGTACCGAGTTGCAGCGTCAATCAAGATGTACATATTTTTAGTGTACAGATAGAGGGATCCTGGAAACCTAGTGTTAAGACACTTTATTCACAACAAGACAGTTCCATTCTCAACTTTCCGCCGAATTATGGAGGCATCTTCCTTATCTTCAGAGCGAGGAAATAATAATATTAAATATTTCATTTCTCCGAGTGGGAATCGAACTCACAACCGTCACGTTTACAGTCGCACGCTTGTGCCCCACCTGCTATGCCACAACTGCTTCAAGTAGATAGAAGTACTGTTTGAAGTTTAAAAAGAATTCAAATCATTATTTATTCGCGAATCGATTTGGATAATTAAGGGTGCGGCTCGTTTATTTTGGTACGGTCATAATTTATTTCCTCATTAGCAAACAGGAAAATGGAATAGAACTCCGTATTTCCTTGTTCATATGAGCGTTGATTCAAAACTTTCACTACAACGGTCATGCGGTAAGATAAAGGGCGGCGTTCAATTCCGCTATTTAATTAACAAAGTTTATGATTGTAGGTTCAAATCAAGTACAAAAATTATAATTTTTAAATTTACCTCTATGAAAATGAGATTCAAGGAGAATGGACGAAAACGTAGGTACTAACTTCTAAACAAAAACAAAGAGAGAGATAAAAAAAGAGATAGAAAAAAAAGAGAGAGAGATTAAAAATAATATTATTATATTATATAAAACTTTATATATTAATATAATTTTTTTCTTTACAAATATAAACAAATCCTATATATATATAAATTAAGAACGGTGAAGAAGCAAATTATATATAAAACAAAAGATCCTAGGCTCAATTCGTTCAGATTGATAAACTCATCCTCTTAACAATTAGAGGGAATGACCAATCTCTACATTTTCCTCTGTTCCATAGAGATAATTTGAAATTTTTGTGCGTGTACTTTATATAGTGGTCTGAGAAAACAACATTGTAACACCTTTTTTTGTTTTTTTTTACGCGAAGTTTTGAAGCGTGTGTCACTTTAAAGATTTCGACTTTAAGAATGTATGAGTCATTTTTTTCATTTAAGATAAGTATGTCACCCTGACTCGAACCGATGGAATTGTATGTTGTTTTATAGAATTTTAAAAGATTACGAGTATGTGTAAACACACATTATCACACAGTGCAACAATGTGTAAACTGTACAATATACACGCAGTAGTTGTAGGTTCAGTCCTTAATAGGGGAAATGATAGCATAACATGTTAAATTGTTTGTAGTTAAATTGTTTACATTTCCCTTGTCTAGTCTATGATATTTATTGTAAGGTAGCGGCCCACGCGCGGCTTAAATCGTTTTTTTTTTTATTTAAATGTATTTAGTGAACATTGGTTTGGCACCAAGGCAAAACTCCCGCCCCGCCACTCAACACGCAATGATTCGAAAAATTTGGCTGAAAGTGGAGAACGATGTGTCTTAACACTGGATTCCCCCTGCCTACCCTGTTGTGTGCGGGATACAGCGTGAAACCACTTTTAATTTAAACAGTTATCTATACTAATTATACTTAATAAATCGTAATTAATGTTCCCACTTAATAAATTGTATTCGATTCGATATTCGGTTTTGCTCGCAAAAATTGTATAGTCTAAAGCCTAATGTAGATCCATGACTTCCTCTATTGGAAAGTCTGTTTTAGAAATCAGCCCGGACAAACAGAAAGACAAAATTTTTTGTTTGTGTGTGTAATATATTTATGTTTATAAATATGGAAAGATAAAATTAATATTTTCTTAGGATGGATACCCAGATTTTTTAAAAAAGAAAGTTATACTTATGATAATAAGATAAAAAAAGGTACAGAACAAGTATCTGTACTGGTATATTATTAATAAAAAATACATAAAAGATACTAAAAGATAAATATTTTTCAATTTCAGAAATATCAAAAACATCGAACCCACAACCTTATTTATATACAGTATATAACAAACAGATAACAAAAAATCCATTACAATATCCGTTATCCTTAGACATAAACAATACAATATCACTTAAATAAATATACAATATTTATGATTATTAATGTCATATCGTGTCAAGTCTGTCTATATAGCGATAGTGGGCATATTAATTGTGGACATATTTACTTATTAAATCATTTATTTAAATAGAAAGCAATAATTACAATAATATAAATAATTATATAAAAATATTAAATTTCGCACTGTAATCTCAGTAGACAGAACCTTGGTGAACCTAGTGTCAAGACACTCCGCGCCTGACTACTTCCCCACGCTTTGCCCAGCTTTCGCGACATTGCATGACTGAACTAATTGCCGCGCTTTGTCTTTTGGTTTTTGTTGTTGCCAAAACGAACGAAATGAAAATAGTTAATTTCATCGAGTGGGAATCGAACCCACGCCCGTCTTGTTTACAGTCAAACTCTGTTCTGCTGCGTAATGCGGCCTCCGCGGAACTATCCATTAAATTGAAAATATTACAAAATAGATATTACTATATATACTTAATGTATCATTATCATATAGTTTATGTATTTAATAGGAAATGTAAAACATAAGAAAAATTCAATCACAAAAATATTAAGAACAAATACAAAAAAAACAAAAAAAAAATTCTTTTTGTTATTCTAATGACCTAACAATTTACTAAAAAGGTAACTAATAAAGATACTATTTAGTATATTTATAAAGTCACATAATATTTTAAATACAATAACTACTTACTTACATTAAAAGGTTTACTTTGAGTAATTAGGTAATGACTATTAAGTAAACAAATAAGCCGTCGTGGCTCAGGGGCACAAGACTGCGACTGGCAAAAGCAACGCGCGACGTTAAGTTCCGCAACTCAATAAGCAATGCCTCATAATTTGGCGGGAAATGTCTTAATGGAAACGGACTGTCCAAACACTAGGTTCCCGGGTTCCCTCAGCCTACCATGCATGTACGGGATATAGCATGAAGCTAATAAAAGGTATACAAATAACAAACCTTCGTGGCGCGGCACAGCGCCTGTAAAGGTTAGGGTGGTTCGATTTCTACTCTTCGCTCTGGTAAGAAGACAAAGCAATGAGTTCCGCTACTTAAGACACAATGTCTCGATAAATTAGATAAAAAGTAGGAAATGGGTCGACACAAATAACTTAGTGTCGGAGGCGAGGAAATAGTCCTTTAAGCCCAGGTCACTTACAGATTTTTTGTAATTAAAAATTAAACCTGTAAAATCAAAAAAACAACTTTTACACAAAAAGATCAGTTCGAAACTAAAAACAAACAATATTTTTATTCGTATATTTTTTTACAAGTTGCTGAGACTTCTCAGTAAGTTATCTAAAATATTTGTGTTGAGAATGACTTGCCTATTCAACGGATGAGCCTTGCCTAGCCGTTGGATACATTTTAGCTTAACGTATTCAAAAAAAAGGAAGTATACATTATGGTACTTTAACTAGCTTCTGCTTATAACGTTCCAAAAGCATTTATACTCTTCTATCACAACATTATAAATATTAGTCTATCAATTACAATTTTTTATTGATAAAAATCTGGTCTTGAATGATTGTCTTACATTTTTCCTAATAGATAAATCAAAGATACCTTTTAGCTTAATTTAAAAATATAAACTGGTTACTGTTTTTTTAGTTTTTTTTTACATTTTTTAGGGTTTCGTACCAAAATCAAACCATTCCATACAACAAAGGTAATTCTTCTTGCCTATTTTATAGAGTTTGACTCGCACTTGGCCGGTTTTTTCCCCTATTGCACGATGGATGGTTTTAACACTGTTAATAGTTAGAAGTTCTATATCTACTTGAAATAGTTTTAGAATTAACATATTTTGAATTTCTTTTTCGGTCTCTTAAAAATGGAGCTACTACATATGTTTACTCCATATCATATCTTTGCCTTGAATTAATGAGAAATATATCTAAATGTAAAATGTTACTATTAAATACTTATTCTACTTTTTTTAGCTTCACGCTGTATCACGCACATAAGACAGTAGAGAGAGGCAACTTGAAAACCTAGTATTAAGACACTCTGTTTCCATTAAGACATTTCTGTTCTCGCACCACCCTATTTTCAAAATATTGTGTCTTGAATAGCGGAGATTCTGAAAATAATTAATCCCTCGGGTGGGAACTAACCCTAAAACCGCCGTTTACAGTCAGACGATTTACCGCTGCGCCACAACAATCTAACTTGAAACATGTGCATAATAAATAATTTAGATTAAATCATAATTTTATTCAGGATGGCGCCGCTATCTCTAAGGATCATTCTGGACGAGGGTGCTGTCACCAGGACTATAATGTTCGACACCACCACCAAGGTCTGGGATGCCCATTACATTGTCAAAGAAAAGATCCTCACACTGGACCCTGATAAAAGTAAATATATTTAAATTATAAGCTATATAATAATACCTAGCTTTTGAGTGAACTAGTGATGTAACGAATACTCGCATTTACGAATATTCAAAAAATGACATTCGTTACATCACTAGTGTGGACCATAAAAAATCATGTTTTTTGTCATTAGTATAGAAATTTCGGGCAATTATTTGTCTTAGTGTTCTGTTATAAATTTCCAAAGACAATATTTGCAATATGGGAGCTTTCGACACGAAAACTTAAACAGTAACGGGGATTTAAATATATATTCAAAGATATTTAACGATATTGTGAATTTGTGCCTCTGCGCTGTTTGAGATGAATCTGATTGTAACAGTAATGATTTAAAATTTTGTTTAAAATAATATTTATAGAATAATACAGCAAACGAATTTAATAGAATGTAATTTATAATATATTTTTTTTCAACAAAGTGCGGCGTCAAATAGCGCCTCTTTTAAAGTAATTCTATATAGTCTTTATAAGATCTTTCTCTTTTTTTTCAGACTACGGCTTCTTTCTCACATCGGCCGATGACGACAACTCAGGGGTTTGGTTAAATAGTGATAAAACTCTAGAGTATTACATGTTACGCGATGGAGACTCCGTACACTATATGAATAAGATAAGGAATATTAGACTGCGGATGCTGGACGGTAAGTATCAGGGTCGTGCCCCAGAATATTTTTTTATTATAAGACACTTTATAAAAACAGATTAATGAGTATTTTCAATTTAAATTGAAATGTTTTATTTCTCTAGATCCAATGGTTATAACATCAGAATATAATTTAAACTTTATAAATATTTAAATTTCCGTTAAAAATGTTTAGTGCAGCAGTATTTGAAAGTAGGTATTATCGATAATACAATTGAAACACTATATCGACTCATACAGATTAATTATCTACATATTGCCTTTTAGGAAATCCTTTATTGATTTTAAATTCTACAGAACTTAACAGTGAATTCGTAACTACCACTAGTAATTAATAAAATATTTTCAAATATTTTAAAAGTGTTATTCTATACTTAGGAAAGAAAAACAAAAAAAAAACGTATAAAAATTTGACGGGAGGTGCGATTCGAATCCAAGCCCCATAGAACCAGATCCCAACTAATATTACACTCAATTAAGCTAACGAGTACAGCATCAAAAACACGTCATAGTCATATCACAAATTTTCAAAGAAAAAAAATGACTAATAATATTTTTCTCATAATATTATGTTGATATAACATTGATATGCAAATATATCTTGACCTTGTTACACATTATACTCTAAACAAGGTAAAGTTCAATAACATTGGTCATATAGTGTGGATAGTCATGTATGGAGCACGTCTAGGGAAGCTTAGTAACCTTACTTGTGCGTAAATAGAATTGTAATCTGAATATATAGAGTATAGAGTGACTCAGTTATGTGGAGGCCGTCATGGCGCAGAGGCATAAACGTGTGATTTCCACTAGGGAATGAATTATTGTTTATTAATTAAATGATTATTTATTTTCATTTCTTCGCTCTAGTACCAAGACAGAGTCGATTCCCACTCGGTGAAATTAATGATTTTCATTTTGGTCGCTCTGATAACATGACAAAGCGTGGCGTTAAGTTCCGCCACTCAACATGCAACACCTCGAAAAACTGGCGGAAAATGGGGAACGGAGTAGATTAACACTAGGCTACCTCTACCTACCTTGCTAAATGTGGTATACAAGGTGAAACTGATAAAAAAATGTTTGTCTTCACGTTGTTGTACCAGAGTAGATATAATGAACCTAGTTTTAAGACGGAGTCATTCCCTACACACTGCCCAATTTTCTAGACATAACGTGTTGACTGACGGAACTCAACGCCACCGTTGTCTTGTTACCAGAGCGATAAAATTAAAATAATTTAATCTCTCGAGTGAGAGTATAAATTCGTGAGAGTCGAACCCACAACCGCATATGTCAATATGTAATCATATATTGACTTTGTTTTACGTTATACTGTACGAGGTAAGTTTCATTGCCATTGGTCGTATAGTATGACTATAATAGTAATAATGGATAGAGCACGTACCGTTGTAGCATTACCGTATTCTTACGTAAATAAATGTGTAATCAAAATAGTATGAAGTGACTCAGTGTTTGTCTGATAGTATATTCTATTTGCTTCACGCTGTATCCGTCATAAAGCAGAGGCAGAGGGAACCTAGTGTTAGGACTCCCTGTTCCCTAAACACCACATCATGTATTATGATTGTGATTGACAGTAATGTTGCATGTTAATTAGCTCAATGCCACGCTCTGCCATGTTATCAGAGCGACAAAAATGAAAATCATTAATTCCACTGAGTGGGAATTGAATCCGAGACTGTCGCGCTTACGTGTCTACACAAAATCACAGTATAGTCTCAGCCTATTAAAGAGTCCAAAATCGCATTTTTTGAAGGACTAAGGAAAGAAAAATGATTTGAATCATAAGCATTTCTCCGAATAAGATTCGAAGCAGCAGTCATCGTCATCGTTTAGTCAGACACGTTCCATTTAGGCCCCTGTGGCTCATCGATGTTTGTTTTTAAATATACATAATATTATGTCGAACAATGATTAGATGGACCGTCATATTACATTACGTCAGTCGACATTCAAAGTCAGAAATATTTGACTAAAAATGGAAAAAAATTAAGGCTTATTTGTAAAAATTACATTTAAACAAAAAAATAATAACAAAAAAATAATTCTGTACCTATATAAATGTACAAACTTAAACCAAAACTATAAAAAGTTAAAAGTATTATAATATATTAATTCAAAGTACAGAAAATTTAAAAGTAATAAATAAACGTCCAATAAAGATGGCAATATAGATGACACACTAAAGGGGTTCCATTAATACTTAAAGGTGGTGGTAGTTTCATGTTTTTTTTTTGTTTTTTTCTATGTTCATTTTTATAATTTAAACGTAGCCAATAGATGGATTTAAGAATATTTATCTATACTTGATTTTTTTTTAAATTAATATTTTAAATGCGGTTTTTCTTTAATTTATGTTTAAGTGCATCCAAGTATTGACTAGATAAATTTAAAAAATAAGAAAAATAATTTAAATTAAAAAAAATTAGCTTCACGCTGTATCCCGCACACAGCAGGGTAGGCAGAGGGAACCTAATGTTAAGACACTCCGTTCCCCACTTTCTGCCGAATTCTGGAGGCATTGCGTGTTGAGTGGCAGAACTCAACGCCGCGCTTTGCCTCGACACCAGAGCGAAGAAATGGAAATATAAATTTAAGTAAATATTTCATCTCCTCGAGTGGGGATCGAACCCACAACCGTCGCGATTCAGTCACACCCTTGTGCCCCTGGGCCACGACGGCCTCTATATCTAGCAACATTTTTATATGAAAATGTTAAGTTGTTAAACGATCGTAAATTAATGGATTTTACCCAGGTAAAATTAAAAGGTATGTAACATTTAACTCATTTGTAGTGTAAAAAAATATTTATTCTATAACATTTTTATAGTTTTTTAAAAAAACTTTATAGTGGGTAATTTTATGTTAAACAATATTAGCAAATGTAGGTAGGATGCGATACGGCGTCGCGTGATCGTACGGAGCGGATAGGCGACAGCTCATTTCAAGTTCGAACTGCTTTATAGTAAAATAGATTGAAAAAAATATCTATTTATTATTCTTTTAAAAAATTTAATTGCTTATATAAACGTGTATTGGTTATATAAAGGTACAAGAGACCCCAGATTGAGTAAGTGTTGTAAGATTCATATTCTTTATTATAGTTTTAGGTGTTATGAGATAGATTGGATTATTATTTGTGTTTAAAGTTTAATTTTATATAAATGCTTATAGGCATTTGTAATATGGTGACGTCCGTTGTTCATTTATATTCTTTTTATTTGTGTAGTATGTGATGCCTTTTAGTTTTATATTTAAGTAATTGGAACTAAGTTATATTGTTTCAATATTTTGTTAGAATCAATCATGTTGCGGTTCGGTTTGCAAAATCAGACTTAAATTGAAATTTCTAGAAGGGTTTTTGTACCAGATGATTATAACTTGAGATGGAGAAGATGCAGTTAGAATTTGCCTTGAATATTTTTGGAAATCAAGATGGCGCCGTAACGGAGAGCTCGAATCGTTCTTTTAGTCAGGACAGTAACGTTTTTTATTTAAAAATTGTTAACCGGACAATTCGATTTGTGTATAGCCGTGAACCCTTTAGTATGTGAACCCTTATTTTTTTATTATCCATTTTTCTTTAAGTATATGGTGTTTTACTAAATACCCTCTTTATTTCTTGTTTAGATAATAATAATTGTTACAATACTTACGTATATGTGTTTATTATTTCCGTCCAAATCTAATCTGTCTAAACCGTTATTTCCGAAGTCGGTGCCAATTTGGATATTTATAGTTATATTTTTAAAATAATCAGCTTATATCAGCTTCACGCTATATCCCGGACACAACAGGATAAGCAGAAGGAACCTAGTGTTAAGGCACTCCGTTCCCCACTTATTTTAGTTATATTTTTATTTTGCTTTATTTCGGCAAAATTTGTAGTTAGCAGAAGGAACCTAGTGTTAAGGCACTCCGTTCCCCATTTATATTAGTTATATTTTTATTTTGCTTTATTTCGGCAAAATTTGTAGTTATCCATTAATATAATTTTTTTTGATTGACAACGACTGGAAAAATAACACCTTACTCACAAATTAGAAGTTCAATGCACGTTCCAATATTTGTATATAAATATACATAATTTATATACATAATTTCCTCCATATTTAGATTTAATTACAATACAAAGCATCATTGAGTTCTTCTGAATAAAGAATATTAATAATATATACTTTTATAAAATCTATAGTGGCGCAGTTGCACGACCTTTCACTGCAAATGTGAATGTTGTAAGTTCGATTCCCACTACATGAACAATAAACTATTTTAACAGCACCAATCGGTTTACAGGCCCACTTTGTGCCTCTGCGCCACGACTGGCCTCGTACAGCGTGAAGCTGAGAATTTTCTTCGCTCTGCTGTCGAGTCAAAAGTGCGGCGTTTAGCTCCGCCACTCAATAAGCAATGCCTTCAGTTTCCCGATTATAAATATATTTGAAATGAAACAAAATCATATTTTTCTTACAGGAACTGTAAAAACTCTTCAAGTGGACGAATCTAAAATTATTCAAGAACTCCTAGTCTACATCTGTGGCAAAATCGGTGTAACTAATCACGAAGAATATGGTCTCGTGAGTATTTTTTATCATCACTCTTTGTGTAGGTATGTCCTGGGACTTGAAATAAAGAGCTATGTTTATCATCTTCACGCTGTAACCTGCACCTAGGATAGGCAAATGGAACTGGACTGTTCGAAACTAACCAGCTAACGACCTTGCAACAATGATGCGTTGAATGAGATGAACAGACTGAGAAACCTAGCCAGCGATTACTAAAAAGCAAAAAATATATTAAAAACAAAAAAAAACACTTTTTTAGAAAAAAATACACTCTAAAAAGGATAAAATAAAATTTTTCTTTTAAATTTCAACTGTCAACTTATAACCTCATTATACACAATTTTCGATCATAAAAGCTTGTCGCGCAATTTACTTGTGTAAATAATATAACTTAGAAGATTTTACATAATTAAATATTACTAATTTAATCATGTAAAATCAGCTAAGTTATTTTTTTTATTTCAATTTAATTAAATATTGATCATCGCGACAAGCAGTATTTTTTTTTTTAAACGATTTTGGATTGATATTTAAAGCCAAGACAATCATATGGAATTATATATAATAGCAAATGACTTATACAAAATTTAAATATCTTAATACTATTTAAGTGCCGTGAAGATTTAGAAACACCGGAGGAGACAAAATCGAACACAGGCACTTTGACGCTGAGGAAGAAGGCGAAAACCAAAGAGAAGGATGCTAAGCTGGAACAGCTGAGCAAGAAACTGAAGACCGATGATAATGGTAACCTATTTGTTTGATATTATTATTATTCCTAATCATAAAATTCATATGGAAACTATAACGTGTGATCGTGACTGTATAGGCAACTTATTGTAATACCAGATACCAATAAAATTAATTAATATAAAATCTTCATAAATAGCATTATGATTTCAGTGGAATGGTTAGATCAGCATAAGACTCTACGAGAGTGTGGTGTCGACGCAAAAGAAACTTTACTTTTCAAACGTCGCCTCTACTATTCAGACCGTAATGTTGACTCTAGGGACCCTGTACAATTGAACCTACTATACGTTCAGACAAGAGACGCTATTCTTAATGGAAAGCAAGTTGTTACTGAGGATAAAGGTATGTTATTATATAATAAAGTTAAATTAACCTTTTTCCCCATTTTATATTAATATTAATTATCAAACATAAAATTTTATTACTATTATTGTATTTATTTGTAAACTTATCTAATAACACTGAAAAAAATAGGCTCAAAGTAGTTCCCTCAATAATTGTCCCTTGTATATATATGTTGAGGCCAGTCGTGGCGCAGCGGCACGAGGTGTGACTGTAAAACCGACTGGTTGTGGGTTCGATCTCCACTCGAGGAGATGAAATATTTACTTAAATTTATATTTCCATTTCTTCGCTCTGGTGTCGAGGTTAAGCGCGACATTGAGTTCTGCCACTCAACACGCAATGCCTCCAAAATTCGGCAGAATGTGGGGAACGGAGTGTCTTAACACAAGGTTCCCTCTGCCTATCCTGCTGTGTGCCGGATACAGCGTGAAGCTGATTTAATTTATATATATGTTATGTTTCATTTCCCAATTCTAAGCCTCTATCGACCAAAAAGGCCAAACAACTACCAAAGATATCTGGATCCTAATAATACAGTATTTAACATTTTACGATATTTCCTGTACAGGTAATAATATTAATATTAAATAGCTTATATTGTATTAGAAATATCTAATATTGTATAAAATTACTTATATTGTATTAGAAATATCTAATATTGTGTAAATATCTTATAACTTACTTGAATAGTCAGAGCGTGTCCTGTTATCCGTAGCTAGCAAACAACAGAGCAACTTTTATTCTCAAAAGTTATTTTATTATATTTTGAAACTAGGTAATCTTTAGCTACGTATATAGTTTTCGCCGCTTCTCCTAGAATACCCTTAGATATTAAAACTATTGCTTAGATATTTGTAAGTTTTCATATATAATTTTATGAATATTTGACTGTCACAAAATCATCATCAACAATTCATCACAAGCTTCATTGTGTCGAAATAAGTCTTCAATTCAAATCTATAGACTTCTTAAGATACTTATTAATTTGTTCAAAATTCGTTTTAACCTACAATTTATTTTAACGCTTAACAGTTTATACGGAAATATAAACATAGTTACTATTTTGAGAATGTTTACGTCATGCAATAATTTTCCTTGTTCATTATGATTCAAATATATATTAATTTAAAATTTAATATGACCTATTTACTTTATATGGTAGACATTTTTAATTTTTACCTTTACCCGAATACTAATTTGGAGTAATTACTACTCTCTCCTATGCACATAATGAACGGTACTATCACAGAGACGAGGTTTTTTTAACTGGGTTTGCCATTATAAGTTTATAACATAGGTATATATAACATAGGTATATTATATCTTTATTTATTTTTCGTGGCAATAAGGATTTAATTTATTTATCTCCCAACTGTAAGTGTAAAAATTGCTGAAGTATGCCATCTCGGAGACATAAAGTATAGAACAAGTTCTGTCTGTGTACAAAATGCATAACAACAACAAGTAAATAAAAATCAAAGAGGAAACTAATTAGAAATCCATGGATTCAGTGTGCGTTGCAGAGTGAGGAGCTCTGAGCACTACCTGGGGCTTGTGTTGGTTTAGGTGCCTTATTAAAATGCGTTAAAAATAAATATTTAGATGTAAAATAAAAATACAATACAAGACTATTAAAAAAAGCTATATTTTAAACATTACAATTTCTTTTTCAGCGGCCGAATTTGCGGGAATACAGTGCCAAATACAGTATGGTGATTTTCTAGAGGAGAAACACAAGCCAGGTTTTATAGAAAAGTAAGAACTTTTAAAAAAAGTAAAAATATTGTGAAGCTGTTTTAAAAGTCAATGATATCTGACTATTCAGTGACAATAATTTCTTTTTACATGTTTTTTTTTATCATTGGTTCCACAAAATATTGGATTAGATTCAACCATCCAAAACACAATATCTTAAATGGTAAAAAAAATTCCCCCGAGTTGGAGCCTACAACCATCGCGGATACCGTCTGATGTCATCTAATTTCGTCATGTGATGCTCATTTATAAAAAAAAAAGTTTTTTATTTAGTTTTATGCTGTATGCTACACATAGCTGAGTAGCCAGAAGGAACCTGAAAATGTAGTGTTAAGACACTTTGTTACCATTGAAACTTCTTTATTTATATTTATTTATAGAACACCAACACAGCGATCACTAACAGTACAGGTACAGATCCTTAAACAAAAAACAAAGTACAGCCGCATTTACAGGTGGTGACGGCGTGTCGGTTTTACACCTACAATATAAATATTTTATGAAATATTCAAATATGGTTACATTAACGTAGGAAATGCATAATGCGAAATGAGGAAATTTACAAAAAAAAGTTAACATAACTCGATAATTATGTCTTCCAGCTTAAAAGAGTTCCTACCGGAACAATACGCTAGCTCGTGGGGCATCGAGAAGAAAGTTATCAAGGAGCACCGCAAATATACCGGACTGAGCCAGATCGAGGCTAAACACATATATACTAAGACCGCAAGAGAGTTACCCACGTATGGTGTCACTTTCTTCTTAGTTAAGGTAAACATTTTCTTGCACTTTCAATTGTTACTTCATTAGAAGATTATTTTTACTGTCGTATTTATATTTTAAAAAAGATAACTTTTGTTTGACTTCCACACGCGAAAATGAAATATTTAATATTTTCATTTGTTCGCTCTGGTAACGAGATAAAGCGCGGCGTTGAGTTCCACCAGTCAACTCGCAATGCTTTGAGAATTCGGCGAAAAGTGGAGAACGGAAATATCCTATTGGAAAAGAAATTTCTTAACACTACGTTTTCCAGGTTCCCTCTGCTTACCATGATGTGTTACCATACAGCGTAAATATGTAAAATCTCGTTGATAAATACATATAAACTCGCATTTAGATTCACACTCTTGTACCCCTGCACTTCGACTGACCTATCTAACTTATATCCTTAGTATTATATTATATTTTAGTAGTTGTTTGATTGATTTTTAATAAAATTATTTTATATAGGAAAAACATAAAGGCAAGAAGAAGCTAGTACCAAGACTATTAGGAATTAACTCCGAATCAATTTTACGTCTCGACGAAGAAACTAAAGAGATCTTACAAGTATGGCTTTTGACGCAAGTTAAGTCATATCGAGCTGGAAGTGAATCGTTCACTCTGAATTTTGGTGACTACAGGTACGATGCTTGTATAGTCTACAATATAATAAATATATTGTATATTCTTTTTATCATTTTTAAAGTGTAATTCTACACAAAAATCAGAAAAATATTTTTTATATTTGAACGTAAAACTACCCAAGCCCACGCTCAAAACTAGCATCTGACTACGAAAAAATTGGCAAGAATATTTCTATAATTATGGTCTTTAATCAAATTCAAATAGACAGGCAGTTCTTTGAATTTTAACTAAAAATGTATAAATAAATAAAATAGTGAAAATAATTTGACATCTAAGTAAAACTTTCCTAACTCTAAAACGCAGTGAGTGGGTTACGAAGTGCCTTAACACTAAGTTACCTTGCTATACAGGATACAGCGTGAAGCTTAAAAATAATAAATAATTTTTTTTTCATATAGTAATCAAATTAAACTGACTTATTTTATTGGCTTTCAGTGAAAAGGAATATGCAGTGAAGACAAACGATGCTTTTCGCATTAGAGACATATTACAGGGCTACATTGACATAATACGCAAGCGCCTCGCCAAGCCTTACAATGTCCCATACACGGAGGGAGAAGCGATTGTTGAAGACATGGTAGAGTCTTCACGGTGAGTGATTTTTTTAATTATAAATTATAGTATGCTCAATATAATTTAATTATATTGAACATACCATAATTTAATATGCCATGGGATTTATAACTATGAGAATTATTTTGAAGAAATCAAATGTCTCTACCATAGCTGGAATGTTTCTAGTTTTTTTTAAGCTTCACGCTGTATCCCGCGTACAGCAGGGAAGGCAGAGGAAACGTAGTTTTAAGACACTCTGCTCCCCACTATCCGCCGAATTCTGCGGGCATTGCATGTTGAGTGGCGGAACTCACACCGCGCTTCTCTCTCTTGACACCAGAGCAAAGAAATAAAAATATAAATGTAAATAAATATTTTATTTCCTCGAGTAGGGATCGAACCCACAATCAGTCGATTTTATAGTCACACTGCGTGCCCCTGCACCATGACTGGCATCTATGATGTTTCCAGTTAATACTAGATAATACGTATTAAAAATTATTTTGATATATTCAAATTTAATTAAAAATGATGATTTAATGATGAAAATTTATTTTATCTTAATATTCAGTGTCGCAAATATTTGGATTACATCATGTGATTTTTAATCTTTGCGATTCTGTTACATTACATGAAGTAAAAGATATTCTCTACTGGATGACTCCTTTTTATAAGTAACAGAAATAACTAGTACTGTTTTAAAGTGTATTTATTCTCTAAGATATGTTTTTTTTCAGTGGCACTATGATGCAGACAGTAATGCCTTCCAAAATAGTAGAACATTCTCTAACAGGACCAAGTCAAATTATTACCGCGGGCCAAGGTAGCTTACAAAAATATTCAGGGTTTATTTGTTTCTTTATTTATTATCTGACAAGAGATCTTTTCTTATAGAAATACTGAATTTCTATAAGAAATTCTTTAATAATATCTCAGTTTACTAAACTTAAATAAGTTGTCTTGATGAACTTGGATTGAAGTTAATTATGTTTTTGCGTCTCTGTAGAGATATTTTTAGAAGTTTTCCGAAAAAAATCTTTCATACCTATGAAAGAAAGTTTTATATGTCGTTTTTATTATTGTAAAACAGCACTTTTAAAACATAAAGAACTTAATTTCAGCCCAGCAATCTCAGTATGGCACCAAAATAGTTACTGTCCAAGAAATAATAACGACCAGAAGTACAGATACAACTCAACATGGCATGGTATGATATTTTTATGACATATCTTACGTATGTATAATATGGAACAAATCTTATAACTATATAAAAAAAATCCAAAAATCTGAATGTGACAATACAACAATATGCTATTATCAAGCTGGTCTGATGATGAAGATAGGACCACAATCAATAGCCCCGTGCGTGCGTATTCTCAGGAACTTGTAGAACTTGGTGTATAGAGTGTTTTGTAAATTTTTCTTTAAAATTTCCCTTTTTCCACTTCCACATTACGAAGAATCCATAAAAAATTATCAAATATATGAAAAATAAATATGGAAATCAAATCTTATACATACACTTGTCATTTACAGCGGGGCGAATTCAGAATTGGTGGTCAGTCGAGTGAATTATGCAAAAGATTAAACCGTCTTAATTCTGAAGGTGTTAAAGCTGTTGTCTTATTATCAGGTAAGAATAATAAAAATTATAAAGTATGTAAAAATTTATGGGCCATGGTGCAGCGTCACAGGGTCCGACTGTAAATATCAATTTTAGATCCGAATTAATTATTCCTATTTCCTCGCTCTGATAACAAGACAATGCACAGCGTTGAGTTACGCCACTCAACAACCTTGAATTTCGCCACATTGAATGTTTATAGCATTGAATGTTTATAGCTGCTGAAATTCTTGTAGATGGCATCACTTCTTTAGCGTACTATGACACAAAGATTACAATTTTAGAAGATTTACCGTTTAACATTTCAGACATCATCGTGGCGAAGTTTGTACTGTTTTTTTCTCCTCTAATCCCATAGGGAACGGAGTTAAGAGTACACTAGGTTCATAGTAGGATAAATCCCCCTATTACTCGCTAAGGAAAACAGATATATTCCTAGAATGATCCGCGACGCTATTGAAATACAAAAACATTCTCATTTCAATAGAGAGGACGGCTGGAAGCTTTCTAACACCTGGGACTCATGAAATCTTTAAAGTCTCAAACCCACCATACCAGAGGGCAAGATACAGTTAGCTCATTCTGCAGAAGTCCAGGGCAGTACACGAGGAAATTAAAAAAAATCGTTGGCGGTAGTTTGATAAAATAATTATATCAACTGACAAACGAATGCCACCTCCAGTCTACCACCACGTATGACCACGGACTACTGCAAAGTGTTCGAAACGTCGAGTTTCCAAAAATGTATAATATCAAATATAATTTATATTTCCATTTCTTCGCTCTGGTGTCGAGGTTAAGCGCGGCGTTGAGTTCTGCCACTCAACACGCAATGCCTCAGAATCCTCCAGAATTCGGCAGAAAGTGGGGAACGGAGTGTCTTAACACTAGGTTCCCTCTGCCTACCCTGCTGTGTGCGAGATACAACGTGAAGCTGATTTGATTTGATATGATCAAATATACGCGATAATCCGGTTAAAATAGTTTCATTTAAAATAATTATTTTATTTGTAGATCCTACTAATGAAAATCTTCAACAAATTAGACACATTGTGACTGAATTTGAAGATGCTCTTCCCAGCATTATGAAAGGTAAAACATAAATAGTTATATATTATTTTTTAAATGTACTCCACTTGGGACTTGAATCTGCGTCTTATGAATCGTTTCCAAGAGACGCGGGTTCAAGGCCACATATATATTCATATTTTGATAAGTTTTTCTTTTCTTTTAAAAAAGTGTTATTAAAACCAAAATTTCAAACAGTTTTTTATTAAAGAGAAATATGTATAATATGTCATAAAAGCCATACTTACTGCTAGTAAATCATTTTATAATTAAAAATAAGATTTCTTTTCAAATCCATCGCTGTATTACCTAATAAACTAGAGCATACAAACTTACCTATAACTATTATTTAACATGTTGCACATGCAGGTGCAAATGAAGCAGCTGCAGGTCTAAATAAAGATGAATCGAAGAAACTTCTCGATGAGCTGGACGACCTGTGCGCTTACATGAACACTTTAGCTGCTACCACAAAGAAGAGTGATCTGGTAAGATTGGTTTTAATCTTCATATACAAAGTGTATTGGTGAGCACCACTTTAAATGAAACCACAGTTTTAACTACTCTATAAAAGCCTAATATAATTTTTAAAAAATCCAAAAATGAAAAAGTTTTTTTTTTTTCAAACAAAATAATTCATATTTATTTGGTTTGAAAAAATAACTTTTAATTATCAACTATCGTTGTAAAATAAAACGCCATTTGTCAAAGGGAAACCGCCGCACACGCCTCATTCCAAAATCGAGTCGTAGGTATTGGCGGCAAAGTTAAATATTGGTTAACCTTTAGTAGTATTTTTGTAGTAGTGTGTGTTTACGTTATTGGTATCTATGCGTCACTGCGTCACACGAAATACAGGTATGGATAAACACCGTGAAATGAAAAAAAAATCCTCTAAATCAACTAAACTGTTGAGGTAACTTGATTAATTTCTTTATGTATGGGTTTAAAATATTTTACCCTTTTATGTATTAAATATTTCGTTTCCTCAAATGGGAAACAAAACCCCAACCTGTCGCGTTTACACTGTCACGCTTGTGCCCTTCACCAAGACTGACCAACGGCATAATATATGTCTTATACGAAAATATATTGCATTATTTTTTTGTATACCTTCTTCGTTTTCATTTCGATCTATTCGCATAGAGACGCTACTGATAAATTATTTTGGTTGCTTACTTTATACCTACTTAAAGATATTGAATATTCATCCCAACTTTGTATTTAATTGTTTTAGTAGACTTTGTTTTGTAGTTATGTTACGTAAAAATGTGGGCACAACGAAAATATGTGCAACTGTTTTTGACATTTTAAAAGTGTTATTCGACACTTGATAAATGTACATACATATTAATACTTAATTTTAGAAAAAGATTAACGTAGCAGGATTTGAACGGGCCTCTTGGATGGCACACTGACCACGCCATACATTCTTATCGAAATTCTTATACGCCTTTTATAACTTATTTATGTTGTTAGCAATGATAGCACTAAAAGCCAACAACGCACCTGTAGCTCCTGTTGTGTTGCACAGGGTCGTGGTCGGCGGTGATCACTTACCATGAGGTGACCCGTACGCTCGTTTGCCTTGTTGCCTTCTATAAAAAAAAATAGATTTAGCATGGGTTCAAATCTCGCTACGTTAAAATGTTTAATATTTACTAAAAATAAGTATTAATATGTAAGAGCCATAAATTTCATATAATATGTCTATATGTCTCTATATTGTTTATTTAGCACGACCCGGATAACTTGATGACAGCTCAGGATGCTGCCAGAAAGATCGCAGAACTATCCGCTCAGATGTGCTTCGCTCTCGATCCTAAAGTAAAGAGATGTAGCAAGATTCTTTCAGTAAGTAATTAAATTATGACAACATTAAGACCTTCACACAGACACTCTGTCTCCATTAAGACAACGTGCCCGTGCTTTATCTCGTCACCAGAGCAAGGAAATTAAACATTTGATATTTTTATCGAGTAGGAGTCGAACTCACAGCCTGTCGCGTTCACAGTCGCACACTTGTGCTTCTGCGTCACAATTGCATTCTGTAATATATTATTCTGACTAATATTAATAAGAACGCTTAAGATTATTTTATTTATTCTTAAAGCGATCCCGGAAAAGTTTCATTTTGGACGAAAAGACGGAAGCATCTCTTAGACGAGCCTCCTTCCTCACCGCGACTGACAGCGCGTGTCAAGCTGTGGAACAAGCTCAAGCTGAAATGGATGAGGTAAATTTACGAGATATATGTTGTACATATTATATGCTTTATAATTTCATTATATATATATATATATATATAATTATATATAATAATTATATTTGAGG